>RQTK01001068.1:121564-166535 GCA_003991915.1 Elysia chlorotica
ATTTATTTAGTTAGTTAGTCAATGTTCCCCTGTCTATGTTCCCTGTGGCTATGTTCACTCATGTCTATGTGTCGATGAACCAATCACCCAACCAATCAATCAATTCATCAATCAATTAATCATTCGATCAATCAATCTATCTATCAACCAAACAACCAACCAACTAATCAACCAATCGACCAATCAATTAATCATTTATTTAATCATCACTTCGATCAATAAATAAATATAAATAAATAAATAAATAAATAAATAAATAAACCATTCATTCAAATAATCAATCAATCAATCGCTCAATCAACCAATCAATCAATGCAGTCTTCATAGAGCTGAGTGGGACAATACCAACACACAAACATAGACCTGGGGGGGGGGGGGGGGGTGCATAGATTCTAGACCCTGGAGAACATAGAGCCTAAATGGGAGAACATAGACATTTTCCCGTTGGTCAAGTGGGAAAGTTTCTGCATCCTCCACTTCAACTTCCTCTGTTTTTGTTGTTATTCTTTTTAACCTTTTTGGTGATGATTGTGTTGATGGTGGTGGTTGTTGTTCGTGGTGGTAGTGTTCCAACATATAGTTGTTGGTGGGTTATTTTGTTATTGGTAGTGTTGGTGGTAGGGGTGAGTGTTGATAGAGGTGATGGGGTTGTTTTTAGTTGCGGTGTTGTTGTTGTTGGTGGTGGTGGTATTGCTGTTAATGCTGCTGTTTCTAGTGCTGCTGTTATTTATGGTGTTGACCTTTCCATACTCCTGATTAATCATTAATAAGAGCATGTATCAATGTGTGTGTAGGTGTACTTCCTTCCCTAAATCATCATGGTAGTGTTGATGGTGTTGGTGGTGGTGGGTGGTACTGGTAGTGGTGGTGTCGGTCTTGCTGTTAATGCTGCAGTTTCTAGTGCTGCTGTTGTTTATGTTGTTTAGGCCTACCTTTCCCTAATCCTGATCAAGCATTAATGAGAGCATGTGTTTGAATTTGTGAGTATGAATTATTGATTACTAATACTGCACACACACCACTGTATATTCTATCTGTTAGTAGACCTACTTCCTTCTCTCTCTTCTTACTCTTCTTCTCTGTCTCCGAGAAACCGAGCCACTCACTCATGTGTTTGTTTACATTCGCAAGTACTACTCCGGAAGTCAACTCATTTCAACCCTAGACCTATGCATATTATTATATTTCAGCTAATCATAGGCCGGCATACGTTCTCTCTGTAACCGCAAGTCTGAATTGAAAGTAAAAAACGGTTGCAATGAGTAGCAACTGATGAAAAACAAAAAAAGGGGGGGGGGGGTAACAGTTTATGTTATTACTATGCTCTAGAGTTCCATAAACTTTCAAAGTTTCATTGCGATTAGAAAAATATTTTCAGATCTGATTGTATCATTGTTTGAAGACATGAAAAAAAAGAAAATAGTTATTATTGGTAGAGTTGAAATAAATCTATCGCTTCGGCTGATTTAAAACAATTTGAATTATATTGATTATTGAACACAGTTTTGTTTTGTTTATATAAATCTAGTAAAATGGTTGATCATTATTGACATAATTATTGAAGTTTTGACGCATTTTTGAAAGGCGTCATTGCGAGACGAAGTTTTCTGATGAGAGGGGCGCAATGGCGCCTATTTTTAGCTCGAGCACTATTTTGCTCAGCACAGTCTGTAAGCCTCACTTTCTGTTGTGAGCGATCTCTCTCTCTCTCTCTCTCTCTCTCTCTCTCTCTCTCTCTCTCTCTCTCTCTCTCCTGCTCCGCAAGTTTTTTTTTTCGAAGTGCTTACTCGTAGTAGTAGTAGTAGTACGGATAATATATACAGTGCGGAGCATTATTCGTAGTAGCTACAACCGGAAAAAGAACTTTCTAATTCGAGAAGAGAAACTAGACTAGTCAATTTTAGGCCTTCCCTCTTAGCCCACTGGTCTGTTGCCTGCTAGAAAAAATGTTGCTGCCAGATAATTTTTCATCAATTCTTAACTTGCCTTTTGCTGTAAAGAGAGGGTCAAATAATTTTAGTGCGTATTGAGGCATGTTTAGTATCATATACCTACAGTTCACAATGTTTTGTTGTTGATAATAAAATCTGGCACTTTTCCGACACTTTCAAGCTGCGAATTTGGCATCTGAGTGAAAAAAGCAACAACAAAAAAAAAAAAAACACCTGGCAACCTTAACACTTTTTGAATTTTGAATTTATTAGGCCCACCTTTTTTTTTAAAGGACTCGACTCTAGAGTCTAGATCTTATCTAGATTGTAGTAACTATGTGAAGCATATATCACCGATATAATTATGTTAAAATCCATATTTCCTTGATTTAGACGTAGATCTAGAGTCTAGATGTACTTGGTTTCCATTTCACTTCAGATCATAATGATCATTATGGGTTGTGATCATCATTCCCTGTCACTGCCACTTTAAATGAGAGAGAGAGAGAGAGAGAGAGAGAGAGAGAGAGAGAGAGAGAGAGAGAGAGAGAGAGAGAGAGAGATTTTGTTTAAAATAAGTACAAGTACATTACCAACCACACATTTTGTTAGCTTGACAGCTGTTATATATCGTCACCACTGCTTGTTAATCTTCACGCATTTACATTACGTGTATTTTGAAGCAGTGTTTGCCTTTGCTTGGTATAGGAACAGTTTTCATAACCACACAGAAAAATTCAACGCAGCTGTGGTTCCTTGAATCAAAAGAAGCAAAGCAGGTTTCAAGATTGAAAAAGGTATGTACATGTGTGTGTGTGTGTGTGTGTTTTTTAGTGGTCTTACTCTTACCAGTCTTTGTTTTTTTTTTTTTTTTTTTTTAAAATAAGTTAGGCTACATGATATGGTGGATTTGGCATGTCAGACAAAGTTAGGGTAGATGAATTTCTGTGTGAACGACAACGAGGTGTTGGATAAGTGAACTGGCTTTTTTCAATTATTGAAACGGGAAACGTAATCAGCTGTGAAGCTGCTGAGTTTTTTTAGCAGGTGCTTTCATGATATCCAACCGATATTAGATTAAGAGCCATCGCTCGCAACTACAACATATAAAAGACTCCGCCAAACTTGCACTTATCTTAAAACAACAACAAGAACTTATCTTAAAAAACAACAACAAAAAAAAAAAAACAATAAAAAATATGAAAAAAACAACATACGTGATATCTCACATTACTTGATGAACAGGACGCACACTTTTTTTTCTTCTTTTGGTTGCTGTTTTGTTAGTTATAGCTTATTACTATCGTTTTTTATTTAAAAGTTTAAATGTAAATGTAGGTTTAGGTCCACGTTTGTTTTTGTTTTCTGTTGTTTGTGTATCTACCTATTGTCATAGCCCAGTAAGCCAGGCCTACATGTCTACCCAGATTTTACCGTCACAGGCCTAAAATGATTCTAATCCATATTATTATAACTACTAAAATTTATAAAACAATACATCTAGAAACAGATAAAGAGGTTGATTTTTGTTGAATTCCAACTGGCATTTAAAGCGCTTGCAACATTTGCGACTAAAAGAGCTTTTTGTGGTACGTGTTATTCAACTTTCCTACACACCTTATAATAGCAATGTTGAAATATGAGCGGATTGGGCTGATCAAAGTTTGTTCTCTATCCAAGTGCCCAAGTTTGCCGGCTAAAGACTTATGTACAGACTAGTGAGTGATTGACTTGGATTCTTAACGTATTACGTCACTAGCAAGGCTATTATCATGGACAGGTCCCAAGACCCACGTCTGACAGGACCCCTGTCCCATCCCCTCAACCAGTCACAGTATACCTTACCACTTGAGCAAGCCCCCAAATTACAAGATACGTCACTCAGTTGTGCAGAGTTGAACACATTTTATATAATGAGAGTAATAATGATCAAGCTTTGTACAACCAGAATACTACTCAGAGATCAATTGATGTTAAGCCTTCTCAGCCTATGCCCACAAAAAATCAAAACTGACCCAGTTTTACTTAACCGGTTAATGATATTGTTTACTTTGACTCTTGTTGCAACCGATGACTAAAGGGGCCTAGACACGTTAAAAAAGTCGACCAATTTTCGTTTGTTTGTTAAGGGAAGACCGTTAAGTAGCGCGAAACTTACGACTATGATGATCTTCTAATTGAATTACCTATTAGCGAATCTGGGGACTTCCATTTAATATAACTTTCTATTAATGTATGCGTAACCGCTTGAAGAGTTACTCATACAACCAAAGCATATCTTTTTAACATTGATTGTTATGGGTTTTTTTGGAGGCATTATGATTTTTATTTGATTTTTCTTGTTAATTATGAAAAAGAAATTTATTTAACCAGAATATAATTATGACACGAGCCCACACACCGATAAAAAATTCGATACCATGTTTATAAAATCTGACAACTCATAAAAACATATCAACTGAAACGTGTTTCAAAAACTAGACATCTCATCAAAACTCTCTACACACGATCACATTAATTTTCTCAATGCTTTGATGTACATAAATTGATTCAAAATTTTGACGACTTTTTGTGTATGGGCCCCTTAAGCCAGCACAAAAAGTGATTGTTTATCTACGTAATTTGCTGAAGGGTCTTTGAAAAGAGAAAAATCTGATTAGTTCATTGTAATTGCTCCATAGATTTTTATTGGTTCTTGAGGTGAATACGTCTCAGACGATATATTATAATAATAGCAACCGGACAAAATTTCAGACAGGCCACACATTGACTGTATAGAACTTGCCAAGGTCAGTTAAATCTCTAGATCGGCCTATCTAGGACAACGTCCTTGAGGTATTGCGTAGACCAACAGCTCAAACTAACACAACCATAAACACGGTTTGCACGCTTTTCAAAATTGAGCGTGCTCACCTCCTCACCATAAAACTGTCCCGATTCATTTCGAGAAGGATCAACGCAGAGGCTGCAACTGATTTAGATCTATATTGTAGTCTTGTATTTAAAGTAGGCCTACTTTACAATTCGAACGAACTTTTAACCAACGTAATGTAATTCTGGTAAAGAATACACAACTAGAGCTGGTGTGTATAATTTACTTTATGTTTGATCATGAATCTGATCTTGATACTGGGCCTAGATCTATCTTAGAACTTGTATCTTGTGGTTTAATTCCTCAAAGGCAAGAAACTACAACTTTGAACAAGACGCTCGGGTAAGTACAAAAATAGAGAATAACATAGACTAATTTGCAAATTAAAAAGGATACGATTAAGAAAACAAATTTTTCAATAAAATAGTTATATTCAGATGAAGCCCAGTCTCGGGACCCGTCAGCGATATAGCCTATATAGAACTGATTGACGTAAAAACTAACTCAACTAATTGAATAAATGAGTCTACAATCGTAGTTATACGTCTCTTATGTCTTAAGCAAAATCCTACACGGTAACGACTTCTCAGAGAGAGACGCCTGATAGATCATATCCAATAATTTTGTTGTTTTAGAAACAAATGCAGAACAAATCTTTATCTTCCATTCCATCCATCTTGATTCCAGCTCGCCACAAATCCCTTATTTGATCGTCTATACTTGAAGGAAAGGCAATTATTTGAGCTATTTGGCAAATACTTCCTAACGAGACTGCAGCTGGCGTTAATCTTCGTCTCAAGTCTCAAGTCACCATCAGCTAAGTAGATTTTTATTGGTTCTTGAGGTGAATACGTCTCAGACGATATATTATAATAATAGCAACCGGACAAAATTTCAGACAGGCCACACATTGACTGTATAGAACTTGCCAAGGTCAGTTAAATCTCTAGATCGGCCTATCTAGGACAACGTCCTTGAGGTATTGCGTAGACCAACAGCTCAAACTAACACAACCATAAACACGGTTTGCACGCTTTTCAAAATTGAGCGTGCTCACCTCCTCACCATAAAACTGTCCCGATTCATTTCGAGAAGGATCAACGCAGAGGCTGCAACTGATTTAGATCTATATTGTAGTCTTGTATTTAAAGTAGGCCTACTTTACAATTCGAACGAACTTTTAACCAACGTAATGTAATTCTGGTAAAGAATACACAACTAGAGCTGGTGTGTATAATTTACTTTATGTTTGATCATGAATCTGATCTTGATACTGGGCCTAGATCTATCTTAGAACTTGTATCTTGTGGTTTAATTCCTCAAAGGCAAGAAACTACAACTTTGAACAAGACGCTCGGGTAAGTACAAAAATAGAGAATAACATAGACTAATTTGCAAATTAAAAAGGATACGATTAAGAAAACAAATTTTTCAATAAAATAGTTATATTCAGATGAAGCCCAGTCTCGGGACCCGTCAGCGATATAGCCTATATAGAACTGATTGACGTAAAAACTAACTCAACTAATTGAATAAATGAGTCTACCATCGTAGTTATAAGTCTCTTATGTCTTAAGCAAAATCCTACACGGTAACGACTTCTCAGAGAGAGACGCCTGATAGATCATATCCAATAATTTTAGAAACAAATGCAGAACAAATCTTTATCTTCCATTCCATCCATCTTGATTCCAGCTCGCCACAAATCCCTTATTTGATCGTCTATACTTGAAGGAAAGGCAATTATTTGAGCTATTTGGCGAATACTTCCTAACGAGACCTAACGAGACTACAGCTGGCGTTAATCTTCGTCTCAAGTCACCATCAGCTAAGTTGTTTTTTATATCTTTCTCAGATGTATTCTTAAAAGATCAAGGTTAATTTTAGTGACATTAAATTTGTGTACCTGCTAAAAAAAGGACAGGGGTTAGTTTGTAAATGGGGCTGTATGGATTTTCTTCGGGAAAAAGGGAGGGGGGGGGGGCTTTGTGTCGGTTCTTTATCCATTATTTTTAGTTAGACATTGCTGTTTTTAAACACAAATATGATGCGATACACTTATTTTAATTGCTTTTTTTCCTCCATAAAACCCTTTATTAATATTCATTAATCTGCATAATGATTTCGCCGCAATATGATCGGAATAGTAGGTGGGGGGTTAAGCTTAATTTTGTCATTACAAGATCGTCATGAATTCTATTTTATCCCCTGCCAAAATAACTAGTCTTGGGGGTTTGACTATATGTATGGCTCCTCCTTTCTCTTCTACACCCCCCCCCCCGGCCTTGCCGTTCTCTACCTCTCTCTCTACCTCTCTCAACCTCTCTCTCTACCTCTCTCTCTCTCTCCTCTCTCTCTCTCTCTCTCTCTCTCTCTCTCTCTCTCTCTCTCTCTCTCTCTCTCTCTCTACCTCTCTCTCTCTCTCTCTCTCTCTCTCTCTCTCTCTCTCTCTCTCTCTCTCTCTCTCTCTCTCTCTCTCTCTCTCTCTCTCTCTCCTTCTCTCTCTCTCTCTCTCTCTCTCTTCCTCTTCTCTCTCTCTCTCTCTCTTCTCTCTCTCTCTCTCTCTCTCTCTCTCTCTCTCTCTCTCTCTCTCTCTCTCTCGCTCGCTCGCTCGCTCTCACACACCACATGTTTGTACCTTTGCGTTGTAGATGTTGATTTTATTCTTCATTCTTTGTTAATAGGCGCAAAACTAATAGGATTTTAAGTTTAGTTTTATAAATAATACTCACGACTGTAAACGCCGACAAAACACCAATTTTTAAAATAAATGATAAAAACTAAATATATTGAAGCCTGAAGTTATTGAATCTATTTAAAAACACATAGGCTATATATTTTGAAAATCAAATAAATATGTATTAAGAATAAGTAAGAAATAAAACCTAGAAGCTGAAAGAAATATTTAAAAAATAATTATTGCAAAAAAAAAATAGAAGAAACTGAAACAACATGTACGTATATCTAATTTTAATAACCCAAAAACACAACATATATATAAAAAAAAAAAATGTAGCCGTTACTGTGCAAAAACAAACAAAAAAACCCAAGTTTCAAGAGAAGAAACCATTCATCTTACACAAGGGGATGAGGCTTCTGAATAATAGAAAAAAATCTATAACCACTGAAAAGAAATATACACGGTTCCAGAAAATTATTCCTTCATCTTGGTTGAAAAAAATGTTTTAATCCTTTGCAATGGGTTCCAAATTCCATGTACCAAACCTCAACTTTAATAAAAATTATTTACAATGGGTCGAAAATCCCATGCTCCATATTTTATCTTTTTTACTCGTTAGGTCAAACTGTTGCAATAAACTGCTTTACTAATTTTATTTTTATTTTTCCATTGATATTTCAGACACTTAGATTCGTATATGTTTATAATACTTTATGTTAATATGAAAACATGTACTTAAAAAAAACAACTATTAATTTGCTTGTTTCTCTGCAGCTGTAACTAATGTCCTTTTTCATGCAATGATTTCATTTTACTGTTTCTTTCCCAAATATTTTATTTTAAATCATTTTTTTCCTGTATTAAAACTTTTCCTTAGTTTTCACAGATTACCTGTGAAGTTTATCTCGGCTATTTATTACATTCATGTTATTAATACTGCATTTTACCCAATGAAAAATAGCATATGTTGCATTTAAAACACAAACTTTTGTGTTAGGTCCTCAGGTTTATTGGGACTTCTTGCGTCGCTGCTGGGTGAACATTTTTTTATTGCTGCTCCTTAAAAACACATTTTCCTCCCACAGGTTGAGAACTCTGGAGACGAATTCATTCATCTGGAGTATTTTTTCTATCAACACTACTTTCATATTCTACTGTAAAGTAAAAGAATGTCGACTAGGTAGCTATCTATCTCATTCTTTGCTAAATGCACAATTAGAATGATCCCAACTAGAAATAATCGTGCACATGCAACTCTGCTAACACGTATAATGAACGATAAAAGCCTCTATGGAGGAAAACAAAAGGCAAATATTATAACTAAGACATTCAAGCAATTTGTTTTGACTCCAATAAGAAAAACAAGACTGCATCGCACTGAACATTGAATACCGGTATCTAATTGGACTACATTCAAAAATATTTGACCGGGTTTGAATCCCAAGTATGCCCCTTTTACTAGTTGAGTTGATGTCAGCATGATATAGCTAAAACTGAAGTACTGGTAAAACCCCAGTTCATAAAATTCCGTCTGCCAAACCCCAAATAAACTGTTCACATAGAAATGTGCCAGTTTTTTGTATGAAAAATATCTCCCTTGACGGAGGAATACACTATTAAAAATCAACCGAAAATAAACATGTCCGATTCCAAAAGTTTGACAAACGGGCAAAGGATGTATGAAAATTTCGTGATAAAATAATCTTTTAGTTGACGTTGGTGGTTAAGATGGACCAACCAACTCATGGTTTCTGTGTTGACGTTGGTCATTAAAGAAACGGATCAGCCAACAAAATAATCTATTGGTTGACATTAGCGGTTAAGATATGACCAGACCAACCAACAAAAGGTCTCTCTGTTGCCGTTACACGTTCAGGCATTAAAGACAAAGCAACAAAACCAATTGTTTCCAGATTGAAGTGAGATATTAAGAAATAAAAAAACAGCCTTTTAATAATGGTTTCTTGGTTGATATTAAATTTTTCACTAGGAATGGCTCAAGGTTCTGTTCACGAAAAAAAGGCACCATGCAGGTGTTTTGTTGTTGTTGTTGTTGTTTTTTACACAAAATGTGTATTTCAACTCAATTTCTTTTGTTCAAATTGTTTTTGGACTTAATGGGCTGAAATTCTTTTTTTCCGAAATTTTAAAGAACTATTAACGCTTTGGGTATCGATTGTGGATTTGACCACAATTAACTTCTAAGCACAAATTGGGCGTGCATCTTGAACTTCCAACACCTATATCCCCTATTCACATCCTTCACCTTTGCATCAATTTTACGATATTTTTCACTTCACATTTTTTGTTGTTCCCTTTTCACATTTTTTTTTTAATCATGCCTTGCAACTTTTCACAGTGAGTTTTTCATATGCTGCCGATTTATTTCCTTTTGCCTATACTTTGTGTGAACTTTTAGTTACACTTGTCTTCCCTTAGTTGCTCCATTTGTTTCTGCTTCGAGTCGTGTTTTGGGTCATAATATCAGTTTTTACTTGGCTGAAAAGGTTGCACTGACAGCGCCGCAAATTACTTAGTGTTGGCCTATCAGTCAAAGTTCCTTCTATTTCCAGAGTTTGGATACCATAGTCTTCCATCTTTCTCGTGCAAGCGCAATCTCGCAGCACTCGTTGATTTTGACTCCAGTCGAGTCCTCCGAGTGGATCCGCCTCCTTCCTCTACCTCTCGTGCCTTCCATCTTACCCTGTACGATCTTCTTCTGCAATAAACTGTGCCTTTCTATATTCGTAATATTTAATTTTTCTCTTTACCACCTACCATCTCATTATGTTTCTTTCGAAGAGGCTTTTGTTATTCTTCTATAAATCCACATCTCTTAAATGGGGATATTCTGCTTTCAGTACTCGCAAGAGTGTGGGTCAGGTAAAAAGATGTTTGTTTCATTGACACTTTTATGGCATCGTCCCGTGAAGTTCAGCTGTATGTGCGCTAATGACTACAGGTTTAGAACCAAGAACTCTACATGCCTCCCAGCTCCAGTCCCACCCTTTTTTTCTTTCTTTTGGGGTTCAACCTCACTTCATAATTTTCATTTTCCGGTGCTTTCAAAAGATATTGTTCGTCCTTATTTTCGCTTGTTTGTTTTTTTAAATGTTGTGCTCGGTGGCCGGTGAGTCGGCCCGAATGCAGATAGAGGTTTATGAATTTGTCATAAACTCATGTTAGCCCCTCTTAATTAAAAAGTGGGTGCACCATCCGTATCAAGTAAAAGAAAATCTGTGGATGCTGACATCCTTCTGGGTTGTACTGTAAATGTTTGCTTGGTAATGTATTTGCTTTTTGTGGGTGAAGCCAAGAGCGCCTTGAAGCTCCGTTCTGGCGATCTTTTAATACAGTGCCCTAGCAAGGCACAGACGAAACGTATCAATATCAATACCTTAATGGACATCGTGGTAACTCTTAAGGGTTATTTGATCTTATGGTACCTGAACGAGACAGAAAATTATCCAGACCCCAAAAGAACATTTCCGAGAAGGGGTTAGAAGATACTGCTATTGCCAGACTTAATCATGGATAGGACATACACCTGGAATATTACGACTATAACAATCTTTACAGTTACATACGATTAAACTAAAAATACAGGTATGAAAGCGTGTTACTTCTGCAAAATAAAAATAAAAATAATCCTGGTTGAAAACAGTTTACAATTTTATTCTCATAATTTGGAAACTTTACTCGAAAATAATCGTGGAAGTTTGAAAATCTGCTTGAAAATCTTACAAAATTGAAAAATGTATCAAAAAAAATATTGGGCGGTTAATATCCGTGTGCCATAAATACAAAAAATACAAGTTAAAAGCCCGTTGCAATAAATGCACATAAGTATTGGAATGTTTAGATCCTGGTTTGAAATTTTTTTTATAAAGTCTTGCAAGACTGAAAGATTTAAGTGACTTTGAGTGACAAATACAAATATTAAATTCAAAGGTTATTGATCTTTGAAGATTAAAAATCAGGTTTTATCTTTTCAGATTGAAAAAAAAAGCTGTGAAACAGTTTTGGAAAGTTGAGAAGCCGGTTTGAAAATCTTTAAAAAATTGAAAATGTGCTAAAAAAAAAAAGTTGTTGGAAGTTTAAAAAAAATGTGTGCCACAAATACAATATTGGGAGGTGGAAAAAATTGAAAGTAAAAAAATACAAATTTTATGCTGATCTTCACCGGTTGGAAGCCTTGTGTCAACATTATACTAGTGAATAGACCTTGAATGTTGGGAACTCGGTGACAATTACAATCATTGATCTTGGAATTTTTAGGCCCTTGACTTAAAAAAAAACAACCTTAAAAGGTTGAAAACGCCGTTTCAAAATTACGAATATTGTAGTTTTGAAACGAGATATTTATCTCTCTAAGATTATTTCATATTAATAATCTTCGAATGTTCGAAATCCTGAGTCTGAAATGCAAATATGAATAATCATGAAATGTTATCTCTGAAACAAAAATGCATGTATTTATAAATGTCGGTTTTAAGCCTGATTCTAAGTGACAAATGTTAATAGTGGGAGGTTAAAAGCCTGGTTTCCAAGTGATGAGTAATCTTGGAAGGTTTGGAACCATGAGTCAAAGCTACAAATACTTATATAAAATATTGATTTGGATGGTTTGTAACTGGGTAAAAATGTACACATTTTTATAATATTGTGGACAGCTGAAAACCCAGTTTCAAAACTGCGAAAATCATGAGTGGAAAAATAATTAAAATCTTTAAGAGTTGTAAGTTCAAATAGCAATAGGTAACACTAGGAGTATATGAAAGCTTAAGACACGTCGCATGCTACCGCGATGTTGTACTTATGGCACTAGGAAGTTCAAAACCCGGTGTCAAAATTACAAATAGTATTAATCTTAGAAGGTTACAAACCCAGTTTTACAAACTGTGTACATCAATGTTGCGAGTGTGGAAATTGTCTGTCCAAAATACAAATACGAACACTAATTGAAGATTGAAAGCCCTGCGGAAAACACATAAAACTATTTACGAGTTGAAAGCGCGCTGTCAGAAACACATTCTTGGAAGGTTGAAAACTTAATTACAAATAATGGCAACCACGGAAGGTTGGAAACACTTGAGTCAAAACTACAAAATTAATAGTAATACTAGTTCTACAATCTTGGAAGATAGAAAACCCGTGTCTATTTCAACTAGATTTCTTCTGTCCAAATTGTTTTTGGACTTTATGGGCTGAAATTTTTCTGTTCTTCGAAATTTTCAAGAACCGTTGGCGCTTTGGGTATAGATTGTGGATTTGACCACAATAAAGTTCTCAACACTACCATGTTCTTGTTTTGAAGGTTACTTATTTTAAAACGTCTCCTAGCACAAGTTGGGCGTGCATCTTGAATTTCCTAAACCATGCATCTTGAATTTCCTAAACCATTATCTCCCATTCACATCCTTCATCTTTGCATCATTTTCAAGATATTTTTCGCCTCACTTTTTTGTTCTTTTTTTACATTTTCTTTTTTTTTTTAGTATGCCTTGCAGCTTTTCCCAGTCAGTTTTCACGTCCTGTCGATTTGTTGTCGGTATTTACCTATACCTTGAGTGAACTTTTGGTTACACTTATCTTCCCTTAGTTGCTTCATTTGTTTCTGCTTTGAGTCGTGTCCTGGGTCATGTCAGTTTTACTTGACTGAAGAGGTGGCAATGGCAGCGCCGCACATTACTTAGTGTTGGCTTGTCAGAGTTCCTTCTCTTTCCAGAGGTTGGATGCCATGGTCTTCCATCTTTCTCGTTCAAGAACAATCTCTTGGTTTTGATTCCAACCGAGTCCTCCGAGTTCTTGACCAAACTTTAGCATGGATAGGACATACACCTGGAATATTACGACTATAACAATGTGTACAGTTACATACGATTTAACGAAAAATCCAGGTTTGAAAGCGTGTTACTTCTGCAAAATAAAAATAATCTTGGTTGAAAACAGTTTATAAATTACAAATATTAATCCTTGAATGTGGAAACCTTAGTCCAAAATAATCGTGGAAGGTTGAAAATCTTGCATCAAAATCTTAAAAAATTGAAAATGTATCAAAATGTTGGGCAGTTAAAATCCATGTGCCAGAAATACAAATAATTAAAAATGAAAGTCCGTTGTATTGAATGCACATAAGTCTTGGAATGTTTAAACCCTGGTTTGAAGATCTTTTCTTAATATTGCAAGACTGAACGAGTTAGTGATTCTGAGTGGTAAATACAATTAACTTCGAAGGTTATTGATCTTTGAAGATTAAAAACCCGGTTTTATCTTTTCAGATTGAAAAAAAAACCCTGTGAAAAAGTTTTGGAAAGTTGAGAAGCCGGTTTTAAAATCTTGGAATATTGAAAATGTATTTTAAAAAAAAGTTGATGAAAGTTTTAAAAAATGTGTGCCAGAAATACAATATTGGAAGGTGGAAAAGTTAAAAGATAAAAATACAAATAATATATGGATAATCTCCACCGGTTGGAAGCCTGGTGTCAAAATTACAATAATCAATATACCGGTACCTGAAATATTCGAAACCCAGTCACAATAACAATCATTGATCTTGGACCTTTGAGGCCCTTGACAGAAAAAAAACAATCTTAAAAGGTTAAAAACCCCGTTTCAAAATTACGAATACTGTAGTTTTGAAACGAGATAGTTAGCCCTTTAAGATTATTTGATATTATTAATCTTTGAATGTTCGAAATCCTGAGTCCAAAATACAAATATGAATAATCATGAAATGTTGTGGACTCTGAAACAAAAATGCATGTATTTATAAATGTCGAAGGTTTTAAGCCTGGTTCTAAGTTACAAATGTTAATAGTGTGAGGTTAAAAGCCTGGTTTCCAAGTAATGAGTAATCTTGGAACGTTTGGAACGCTGAGTCAAACCTACAAATACTTATGTAAAATATTGATTTGGATGGTTTGTAACTGAGTAAAAATGTACACATTTTTATAATACTTTGGACAGCTGAAAACCCGGTTTGAACTGCGAAAATTGAAAATCATGAGTGGAAAATATAATTTAAATTTTTTTTTTGTTGTACGTTCAAATATCAATAGGTAACAATAGGAGTCGCATGCTACCACGATGTTGTACTTATGGCCCTAGGGAAAGTTAAAAACCCGGTGTCAAAATTGCATATGGTATTCATCTTAGGTTACAAACCTACTTTTACAAACTGTGTATATCAATGTTGCGGGTGTAGAAATTGTCTGTCCAAAATACAAATATCAACACTCATTGAAGGTTGAAAGCCCTGCGGAAAACACATAACTATTTAAGAGTTGAAAGCGTGGTGTCAGAAACACATTTTGGAAGTCAAAATAACAAAATTAATACAAGTTTTATTAATATCGGAAGATAGAAAAACCGAAGAAAAAATACGAATATTAATGAGCGTGGAATGTTGAAAACCCTAAAACAAATAGATCTATATACAAATGAATATGAGCGGTGGAAAAAGTGAGACAAATACACAAAAATTCACTTGGAAAAGTTGGAAACAGTTAACGCTGAGACAATCTGTCACGGCGAACTGGGTACATGCATAATAATGATGAACTTATCCTGATGTTAACACAATGTAAAACCAATATTTAATACACTGTACCAGTAAATAAAAAGGCTCTAAAATTTTCGCCCGTAAAGCGAATTTAAAATTTTGAATCGTCAAACTAAAACAAAAGTAGATTTCGACAAATCGAATCGGGACACAAGTAATCGTACAAATCTTGTATCCTGTTTTCTTCGTGACCCCATATCTCAGTGCGTTTTTTTTTTGGTAAGCTATCCATACCAAAGGCGTTGCTTTGAAAGATCTAGTTTTAAATGTTACAAAATGTGCAATAATGCAACTGGCACGTCTTGACACAACGGGGGTAACTTAAGATGCCTGCAGTTAAACTGAATGAAATACTTTTCACACTGCCTACATTTTAAAACTGTAATAATTATCTTTGAAGTGCTGGCACCGCAAGATCAAACCTCCTTGGTATCAATGTTTTAGATAGGTTTAATTTATAATGATATAGGCGGATGACTGAATTGAGTGCGTCTTAATTTTTTTTAAGATTGGATTAATCTTTTAAGTCATTGAGAAAGCACTCAGTGTATTTTTGTCTGATTTGTTTTAGAAATATATAACATATTCAAGCTACCTACTGTAACATTTGATACACGTAAAAAAGGGACGTTACTATCGCTGCATTGCGAATTGCATACCGAATATTGTTCTTCCGATTCATAGCAATTTGTTTTGTATTTCTTTGGGTGTCTGTATCATTACAATCTGTCTCTTGTCTCTGTCTGTCTGTCTGTGTGTCTGCCTGTCTGTCTGTCTGTCTGTCGGTCTGTTTCTGTCTTTCTCCTTTCTCTGCCTCTCCCTCTCTCCCTCGCTGTGTTTAACTGCCTATTCTCTTTGCATTTTTTTTAGAAATTTTCTCTTACCTTATTGGTATTCGACTTAATTTTGCATTGCTGTTTACATTTTTTTGACTCAAAATTTATTTTTCGCCATTGCCTTCTTTTATCTGAAAGACTATTCTTTGAGTAAACGTTCTGCAAACTTCCGAGTCCCTGACTAGTAACATACAAGATTGTAAATGCTTTCACCCCTCAGAAAATGATATTCGTTACTACTAGTGCAATGTATTAACTGTCTAAGACATCACAGCCAACACCAGGACCACAATATAGCCATTACTGTGCTGACATGCTGTAAATGCACTCTAAATTTAAAGATAACTTTGAGATTCAATTCAAGTATTTAAAAAAATTATAATAGATTACATAAGTAACATTCCTTGACTATTAAATGACTTGTGAAACCTTACAGTACATCTCTTTGTTTCCACAGATGATGCTCAGCAAAAACAATTTTACGGTTGTTAGTTCCTAAGACACCGAAAAACGATTTGAATTGACGTGTACCCATGTTTTGGGGAACGATCTTTGACAATGTGAAATCATATAAACGTATCTTATTTATCATGCGAAATAATTGACACGTGTCATTGTTCGTTAGTTTAATTTGAAGCTTCAGAAATGTTGGCCTATTGTCCCACTGTTGATTCCCGTTTAGTTGTTCTCACAATACACCTTTCCTTGCTGATCGTGCAAAGTTCTCTATGACTTTTTAGCTTCAACAGTAGCTGACTGTTCACGATGTAATTGAATTATAATGAAAGCTTTCTGACTTATTTTCTTTGAGAAATATGTTTGCCTTATTCTGTTTTAATGGCAATATTTTTTCCTTTTTTACATATAAAATAAAATGCTATTAAAATGTTTACCAGTGTTAAGCTTCGGTAACTCTCTCCTATGAAGCATTGAGGTTATGCTTATCTCTTTTCTACACGGCCAGCCTTTGACCAGACAATGAATACCAAAAACCTACCGGTGAGGCTGGAACAAGTGTTTACCAAAGAACAACCTACTGGCCGAGCAGGAACGAGTGCTTACCAGATAACCTACTGGCAAAATAGCTAAGTAAAAAATTGCTGTACCGGAATAATTATTATAATTTTATTGAATTCTTTTTAAACTAGCATGTCTACTTGAAAGAATTGACTTTTGGTTTGAAATTGTACAGCCCACTGGAAAAGAAATTTGAACTATGATTAGTGCAATTGTTCATGCTTTTTCGTCTCATATGTGTCAGTGCTCGCGAGAATATTTTTTAAATAGCGAAATGTTGGTATGGTGACACCCATGTGGATGCACCCATCGAGGTTTAGTTTTAAGCATAATAAACATTTCTATGCTGCTCGTGCTGAGAAATCTACGACTATCAAGCGTCGGCAGTAGCTAACTGTTCACGTTATCATTAGAATCACGACGTCCGCTTTCTAGTGAATTTATTTGGACAAAAAAATTATGTTTGCCATATTGAGTTCAAACTGCAACATTAAAAAAAATTTGTATACAAATATTCACTTAAAAAAATCAATCTCAGTGTTGTAACTTTCTCCTATGAAAAATCGTTGTTATGCTTGTCTTTTTTCTTCATGACCAGAAGCGCATAGCTCGTCTAATGTTACTAGAATATAAATATATCAATGAAGTCATTATACAGCACAAACATCGTGAAGCTGTTTTTTTAACTTAAGTATAAAAAACAGGATGTTTTATTATGAAGCTAATTCAAAGTAAAGTATTCTCACCCCCTAAATACCGTTCAATTCTTAGTCTCGGATAAATGTTTGCTTTTCTTTTGCTTCTAAAATTGTTTATGACACCAGAAAAATTCTGCTTTTTGTACAATATTGACGTAAACTCATCTTTTCTTCTCCATGGCAAGTCTTCAACCAGAAGGGCACACTAAAATCTACCGTTGAGGCTGGAATGTGTGCCTGAATGACGACCTAATCGCGAGGCTGGGACGAGTTCTTACCAAATCACAACCATACTAGCGAGGCTGGAACGAGTGTTTACAAAATGACAACCCTAGTGGCGAAACAGCTAAGTCCATAATTGCTGTATATAAGCTAAGTCCATAATTGCTGTATATATATAGTTTTTCTGAACTTTTAAAATAAGCAATTCAATTTCAAAGAATAATCTTTCTTTTAAAATGTGCAGCCATCTTGGATTATAAAATGTGCAACAGAAATTGTCAAAGACTATCAAAAGCATGAAGTTAACTCGATATTACTAGACACATAAATAGAGCACATGGGGTCATTGTGCAGCATAATACATAGTATCAAAACATGAAGCTGGTAAAACATGAAGAAGCTGGTTTGTTTTACTTAAAAAAAAAAAACTACAAAGGATGTCATAGTATAAAGTTGACGGATAGCATAGAAAATATATCCCCCCCCCCTTACCGCCTTTAAATTTTCAGTCTCAGCTAAGTTCTCTTTTTATGATTTAAAATTTGTTATGATACCAGAAAAACTATCTAGTGTGTACATGTGTCCAACTGGCGAGGCTGGAACAGGTCCTTACCAAAGGACAACCCACTGACGAGGCTGCAACGATTGCTTACCAAAGGACAACCCACTGGCGAGGCTGGCAACGGTTGCTTACCAAAGGACAACCCACTGGCGAGGATGCTTACCAAAGGACAACCCACTGGCGAGGCTGGAACGGTTGCTTACCAAAGGACAACCCACTGGCGAACGGTTGCTTACCAAAGGACAACCCACTGGCGAGGCTGCAACAGTTGCTTACCAAAGGACAACCCACTGGCGAGGCTGCAACGGTTGCTTACCAAAGGACAACCCACTGGCGAGGCTGCAACGGTTGCTTACCAAAGGACAACCCACTGGCGAGACAGAAACAATAAACCAAAGGACAACACACTGGCGAGGAAAAAACGGTTGCTTACCAAAGGACAGCCCACTGGCGAGGCTGCAATGAGTGCTTACAAAAGCACAACCTACTGGCAAGACAGCTAAGTCTAAACTTGCTGTATATTATAACTTTATTGAACTTTTTAAAAGAACGTAATGGCATTAAAAGCATGAAGCCGTTTTTTACCTAATTAAGTATAAAGAAAAACGGGATGTTTTAGTATGAAGCTAACTCAAAGAACTATAATTATTCTCACCCCCTAAATACCTTCCAATTCTCAGTCTCAGCTAAATGTTTCCATATCTTTTGATTCTAAAATTGTTTATGACACCAGAAAAATTATGCATTTTGTACAATATTGACGTAAACTCATCTTTTCTTCTCCATGGCCAGCCCTCAACCAGACAGTGCATACTTAAACCTACCGTTGAGGCTGGAGCGTGTGCCTGAATGACAACCTAATGGCGATGCTGGGAAGAGTACTTAAAAAATGACAACCAAATGACAAAGCTGGGAAAAGTACTTACAAAATGACAACCCACTGTCGAGGCTGGGATGAGTGCTTACGAAATGACAACCCATTGCCGAGAGTAGAAAGGGTGCTCATTAAAGAACAAACCTATTGGCGATACTAGAACGAGTGCTCTCCAAATAACACAGTGTTTGAAAGAATCATCTTTCTGTTAATGTTGATAGAACTATAAATACAGCACATGAAGCCATTGCACAGCAAAATATCATAGTATTATGATATAGCATAAAGCTGGTTTATTTTTACTTAGAGTATAAAGAAAACGACAAAAGATGTCACAGTATGAGGCTAACTCAAAGCTACTATATATTCACCTCCTGACCACCTTTAAATTTTAAGTCTCAGCTAAATGTTTGCTTTCCTTATGATTCTATGATTTTTATAACACCAGGAAAACTATGCCTTTTGTACATGTCCTACTGCCTAGGTTGGAACGAGTGCTTATGAAATGGCAATCCACTGCCAAGAATAGAACAAGTGCTTTCTAAAGGACGACCTATTGGCCATGCTGGAACAAGTGGTTTCCAAACAACCTACTGCCAAGGCTGGAACAAGCGCTTATCAGAACCTACTGGTGAGAAATCTAAGTCGAAAATTGCTGTATATCATTTTATTTAATTTTTTAAACAATTTTACTTCAAAGAATTGTCTAACTGTTCACGACGTGATTAGAATCACTTCTTGGTAATTTTTCTTTAACATATTTTTGTCATATTGGATTTTAACCGAATTAATATTTATCATATTTATTTACATTTATAATAAAATTGTTAATCAAATGTTCACTTTAAAAACTAAAAAGACAACCTACTGCCGAGGCCGGAGCGAGTGCTCGCCGAATGAGAACCTGTTGTCAACGCAGAATGGGTGAAAGAATTGTCTCTGTTTTTAAATTTTTCAGCTCACTAGGTGTAGAAAGAGTACATGATGAAAATGCGAAAAATTATCACAGTCATCAATTTGGTTCAGTGTATCTAAAACTATAAAAAGTACAGCACAAGAAGTCGGTGTACCTCGCAATGTCATGTATGAAGCTAACTCAAAAGTTACTTTAATATCCCCATCCCTACTTTCTACCTTTTTCAGTCGCAGCTTAATGGTTGCTTTGCTTTTGATTCTATGATTTTGATTACACCAGATTAAACTGAACTGAGCATATTGTTAACCAGAGACATGCATCCTACTAGCGCCTCGCTTGTTTCATTGTCGAAATCATAACCTGCACAGGGGGAGGGGTGTGGCTGTCTGATGCAAATGATACAGGATTTGTCTTCCAATCAAAGGTTCTTCGGTTCCAAACGCAGGATCGACCAAAAATATATGTTTGATTTTGTCCCCTTCTGATTAGGTCATTTGGACTTTAAGAAACCCAACTTCTCGAGTCATAACTCTTTTTCATTCTTTACTCTGTCCGTTCTTTCCTCTCACCTCAATTAATTTCCTTTTTTTATTCCAATTGAATCTCACAAACCCAATAAAAATATTTAGCTGCTTACAAGGTTTATATTCAGTATTAGCAAAAGTACATAAATCTTTCTTATAGTTATGTTTTCGGTTGTAAAATGTGTCGTTTTAGAGGCCAAGGAATAACAAATGCTATGTAACATTGGTTTTGATTTCAAATTTCTATGATTACCGCAATTCCTGTCTGGCCCTTAAGTGATGACCAAAGCATATTGTGTAACGGCAAAGGAAGCTAATCTGAAAGCAGTGCCGTTAAAGTGTTTCATAATAAAACTATGAATTATTTTATAAACATTTCCCCAGGTAAAGACTGATCATGACAACTTCTTTGCTCTGCACCGCGACTTGCCTTTAGAACTGAAAGGCCCTCCAGCTTGGATGAGACAATCACAGTGGACAAGTCAGCCAGAAACAAACATTGTGTAAATCAAGTTGGTGACAATGCAGATTGAAATTGAGGAGCTACAATGTCGTAACACTGCCCGACTGCTCAACTCCACCATGCATGACGGAGGCTCAATACTTCAACACAATTAGATTCTTGTGCCAGTCATTGCAGTTCCAAACCTTGGTTGATACTTTACAGTTCAAAGTGAATTAAAAAAAATTCACTTATTTTTAGGTTTGAGAGACATAAAGAATTATGTGAGTGGGTACCTTGTTTACCAAGACACTCAATGTTTCTCTAAAGTATTCAAAGAATATTGTTGTACCCTAAAATTAAAATCCTTCCCCATGTATAAAAAATATACTAAATAAAATACTGGACTTTTAGGTGTTTGATCGAGGTGGTTTTAGGTTTAAACGTTAGCTTTCTTCATCATGTCAAATCGGGTCGTATTCCTCCTGGGGGACAACTGGCCTTTGTGATAGAGCAACGCTCTTCCTGACACAATATTTTCCATTTCCAAACAAATTTAGTCACAAAAGTATTTGCCATATTTCGTCACCATATTTTTCGTCAGTGTCAGTATGTGACTGGCTGAGACAGAAATAATGGCATCCTCACACTCTGTGTGGCTGTTGTTCATTTATCAGCCATTAGAATTGGGGCCTGTATACAATAGTCTGTTATATTGACGTTAAAACGAATACAAAAAGATTACTGTTTGTCTGTATCTCTCTCTATCTCTCTCTCTCTTTCTCTCTCTCTCTCTCTCTCTCTCTATCTCTCTCTCCCTGTACTATTTCCCTGTATCTCTAAAGAAATTTTAAGTTAGATCGAGGATAAAATGTACGATTAGCCGAGGACGGACATTGCAAAATTATTGTTAAAATCTATACACCTATATATTAATCTTTTCATCACAATTTTAACTTCAAAGGGTTAAAACGGGCCTAAGGTTAAAAAGTAGCTTATGCTGACTTCTATCGGTTATGTGTCCAAATTAGTCCAAACGAATGTCAATAGATTTTTTCGAGTATCCTACATTGAGCTATATAGACATGGTTTGTTTTGTGCTAAGTGCTGATATTTGGGAGACGATCTTAACACATGTATAGGTAATGCCTGAGTATAGACCGTTTAAGATGCATACTGTTCTCACGAAAAGCTTACCCTACATTGAGCTATATAGACATGGTTTGTTTTGTGCTAAGTGCTGATATTTGGGAGTCGATCTTAACACATGTATAGGTAATGCCTGAGTATAGACCGTTTAAGATGCATACTGTTCTCACGAAAAGCTTATTTTAATCAAAAGGCGATGAAATGATAAAGCTACCGCTACCGTGTGGTTCATTTCTATAGAATTATTGGATGGAATCGTTGAACTGGTGTTTGTGAAAATTCTGTACACTGAGTAGAAAAATAATTTTCTGTGTATTTCTGGTGCGAAACTTCATTTATCTGCCCATGGCTTCAGTTGTATTTCAGGATATGACTCAATACATTTTTTGTCATGGTTAAATACAAATTTCTTCCAGAGCGTTGAGTGTTAATTGGTATAATTTCTGATAAATCTTAATCGGAATGTCGAGTTTTACAGTCTGCTCTAAACAAAGGTAAACCTTCTTTGAACATTTTAAATAAGCGCCGTTAATATTGAATTTTTGCGCTGGAGAGGACTTGCCATCATCCTACAAGCTTGATTTCTAAATTGGCAACTTTATTATTTTATATGATTCAATTATACATAACGTTTGGAAAAAAATTATTGCTTATCGCAAATAACTGCGCGCATCTATAACACATTTCACTGTTGTATCCGTACTGCATGAATTTATTATTATAATATATAATCGCATGCCAACTAATTCACTAACCTGCACCTTAGTAACTCCTTAACCTCACGGGTACAACAGTGGAATCCGAGATGCGCGAGTTTGAAAAATTATTAGTTTATTGTCTCCAGCGCAGTTTTTTTTCTTTTTTAGAGATAAATCGTGTTGATGGAATTTTAAAGATAAATGAAAAGGTTCTAAATGTATCTTTATCCAGTTTGTTGCTTTTTTCATACTGAAGCAGAAAACATAATTATACAATTAATGTTATCTAGATGCAAATTAATAGCTATAACGGTTTTCTAGTCATCTTTGTCTCTATTCTTAACAAAACTGTACAGTCGCGGTCTCTAGTTCTCTAGTCGGTAGATGAGCAAGTAAGTTCCTGGTTAAAAAAAAAGATATTCACAGGATGTTATGGTTTGGAAAAGTATTGATCTTTATCGACTCGAAATTTTTTTGTGTTAAGCGGTTAAACTTTTTTTCCCAATTTAAGGGATGTTGCCGGGATTGGGGTGTGTAAATTGTAATGTGAAAATGGGAGGGGAGGGGGGTCATTTGACGATGCGAGAGCTTTTGTCTTCTCTGAATTATTTACGGATCCGTGAAATGGAATTGTTTCACCCTAGTAAAAAAATTACTACTCAACCCTGTATCCATACGTCTGATGTCCTTGTCTGTCTCTTTCTGATTATGTCTCTCTCTCTCTCTCCGTCTCTCTGTATCTCTTTCTCTTGTGAACAAAAAGACAACCGTGTTGTTTACCACTGGCGTCCATTCGCACCCCCCCTACCCATTTTAAAGCGTGCATCAGTGGAATAAAGTGACGCGGCAGCACGTAAAATTGTCAGACGTTTAGTCTTGTGATCTTGCGATCTGTTCACAATATAGCCTACATTAATGCTGACGTTGGACTTCAATCAACCAACTCAACGCAGGTCTAAAATAATGTAAATACTTTTCATTGGACAGCTTGCAGGTAGTAGACCGGTGAAAGTGGTAGAGCGCTGGTTTTCTAATCAACTCCGGTTCAAAATTCACGATCGTTTGTAATGTATTTGTGAAAAATTCGACCCATACCGGCCGGTGTCAGCCTAATGTGAGCAGTTGAGTCTTTGTGAGGCAGCACGCAAAGTTGTCAAAAGTTAGTCTTGCGATTCGTCCATACTGTAGCCTTGCTGCTAACATTCTAATGTTGGGCATTTCAAAACCAGCTTAACTCATTATCCAACATCGTCTATATTCCTATGTCTTGTAAACCTATCATTCTTCCAGTAGACATTATTCATTCGTGTTCTTTGATTTTATTTACTGATGCAAGCCTTAAAGGGTTAGTAATAGTTTTAAATATGTATTTATTAGTTTTATTTTACATTAAATTCTTTCTTCGGGAAGAGTACAATGTTTAACCACCAATCTTTGCGTGAAACGACTGCTTAAAAAGAATGCCATTCCATCGAATATTTTTGCACTGTTAAGTTAAAATGTTGTACCAAGTAAATTATGTTGTCTTCATTTTTTCGAAAGGGATTTGGAAAGGTTGTTTTAAAATTTTAGGATAAGCACGCCCTCTTTTCCTTGATACTAATGATAGACTATTTTTTTTCTTTTTGATAAAGAAAAGAGCAAGCGGTAGTTAATTAAGCACATTTAATTCTCAATGGCTAAAACTTCTATGTCTATTCGTTTTTGAAAATCTCAAAACTCATTGTGCGAATATATAGTTAGCTGTTTTCTGTGTTTATATTATAGAGATACCAGTACCCGTTTTCAACCAATGCATGTTTTACCCTAAAATGATTTATATGTAGCTCACAATGCTGCAATCTAATGTTTGTCTATATCATTTTGTAATGCAAGGACTTTCGTTATTTTTAGCTGCGCAATGGTTTACATTAAATGGTACTTCTATCAAAGATTAAATAAACAAAATAGTTTCAAACAAAAACGCTCCTTGTATATAAAACTTGAATAATCCCCCTTCGGTTTTTTTGTAATTTCCCAGTAGGCAGTTAAACCTGGAGCCTATCCCCATATTCTCTTCGATATGTATCCATGCATTTATTGACTGAATAAAGCTTTACTTCCCTTGTATGTTTATGTGAACATGATTAGCATGTATGATTTCGCATTGTGTTAGCTAATGACCTTCCTTTTGATCGAATGTAAAGCCAAACATGTTGATGCTGAATTTTGGTTGCAAGATCATTGTCCAGTTGTGTTAAGTCATCACTACAATTTTAGATGATTAAAATTGTTGCCTGTTCCACGAATGTTTAAAAAAGTCCAATAATTGCTTATGATACTGTATATTTATCGGTTGCTTTTTTATTTGCCTTTTACATACATTTATAATCGACTTTATATACGTATAATTATTAATGATTCAATGTCTGTTTGACCCTAAAATAAATTCTATGGTGCTGAACATTGTTTGAAATCTAGTTTTGTATCATTTGTAATCAAGTTAGGATTTTTTTATTTATTCGAGTTGTCCATTGACAAACCAGGTATATTTAAAAATACTTTTTCTTTATCTCCAGTGGTGAATGTGATTACACTTAATGCTGTTGTACCCACCTTACTTATATTAGATATGTGTTCATTTATGCATTATACGTATAATTATTAATGATTCAATGTCTGTTTGACCCTAAAATAAATTCTATGGTGCTGAACATTGTTTGAAATCTAGTTTTGTATCATTTGTAATCAAGTTAGGATTTTTTTTATTTATTCGAGTTGTCCATTGACAAACCAGGGGTTAAATGATGAAAACCAAGAAGCAGTTGGAATATGTAACTTGAATATAGTTTTTGGGAGTTTTATGTGATTACACTTAATGCTGTTGTACCCACCTTACTTATATTAGATATGTGTTCATTTATGCATGTTTATTGATTAAATATTCCAGTTACAATTCACCTGAAAGAGATAATGCACTTCATACATTTCAAGATACGAACCCCCCCCGGTTTTTTAACTAAACCCAGCATGACCTTGTATGTCTGTAACAATACTTTCATGGTTTATTTCTTCATTCTCTTTTAATGTTAACATTTATTGCTTTCATTTTTATTTGCTTCTTACATTCTTTGGCACTTGATACACTTATTAAAGCAGTTGTCTTCTTCAAAAGGCGTTCATTGTTATTTACTTTCTGTTAATTCTGTATCATTATGATTTTGTTTTATATAAACGAGACAATTATATGATGAAAAGTGAATACGAGTTAGTAACAAAATACACATAAAATAAAAAGCCAAAACGATCACATTTTAAATTATAAAACGTGCAATTTGTTTCAACACGAGTGATTTCTTGACTATGATTGAATTCTTTTGAAGGAAAATCGAAATGGACATTTTACATGTATTACACGCATATAATTATAATAAACTGGCATGTTGACACAAAACCCCAAAAATTTATACAAATTAAACATTACATTACTATAAATGATGACTCTTAACGCGTGCACAGAATAAACAAATGTAAGTTACCAAAAAGTATGCATGTAACGCATATACAGTTGCAAGCTCGCAAACATGTTATTGTTTTATGGCGAGTTCCTCAGTTGACGTGAGACTGATGGTACAAATGAGTTTTTGTAGTGGTCAGTTCTAGCTTTAGGTTCAATCATGCGGCCTCTACACGCTGGAAACTTATACTCCTGGTTTAGTAATAATAATAATAATAATAATGAACATTTTTAAGCGCTTTATCCCAGCATAGCCGGCTCAAAGCGCTTTACATAGTTAAGACGATACAATTTATCAGCCATTCACACACATTATAAGGCAGTTTTGCACATAAAGGACATGATACATGAACAGCAAAGAAAAATTATGAAAAATGAGTAAATTACACATATAAAGAAAACATTAATGAAAATTAAGAGGAAAACTCCACTGACAAGTGCATTGAAAATAAGTAGGTTTTTAGGCCTCTTTTAAAACTATTAAATGAGCTGCACTGTCTAAGATCTAAAGGCAGGGAATTCCAAACAACAGGTGCATAGTGCACAAATGCTCGCTCACTTGTCTTTTTATTTGCTCTACATGGGACTGACAAGAGCGCTTTATTTCTGGACCTTAAGTTTAGACTAGGAGCATGAGTGTTAATAAGCTCGTAGAGATACTGGGGTGCTTGTTGGAATTTACATTTATAGCACAAAGTAGCAACTTTATACTTAATTCTGGCCTCCACTGGAAGCCAGTGGAGCTGTCTTAGCATGGGTGTAATATGGTCTCTCTTTTTTTTCTTAAGTATCATGCGAGCTGCATTATTTTGGATCTTCTGCAATTTGAAAAGTGTGTCATTGGGTAGACCATACAGAAGAGCATTGCAGTAGTCCAATCTCGAGAACACAAATGCTAAAATGAGTGTTTTCAAATTAGACTGTTTCAAAAATGGAGACATTTGCTTGATTCTTCTGAGCTCTAAATACATTATTCTACATAAGTTATTTACTTGATACGACATACGACATAGTAGATGATTTGTGTTTTTGGCTTCATCTAGATTTTTTTTCAACAGACTTTTATAAAGATCAATGAAAGGTGAAAGGTCCAGTTAAATTATTTTACCCTCTCTTTTGATCAAGCTATCTATTCTACTCTTATCTTTTGAAAGAGCTGCGCTTACCCAACAACCAAGTGATACCAAGACAATGCTTTCTACAGTTGCCTTAGAGAATAAGTTCAATAGTTTTATTAACATTACAGCTATTGAGTTTCCTGTTGTCAGTCCTAAATATTTGTAGCTGTCAAATATTGTACCCGTTATGGTTTCAATTGAAAGGAATCACTATCTTTCTTTATCCTGAAATTAAAAAAAAAAGTTCTTTTGTTTTATCTACGTTAAGTGTGAGGAAGGTCTCTGTACACCAGTCGTAATGTTTTTTACCTCAGCCTTTCAACCGTCCTCTGTGGTGCCTAAAAGTCCTTGCAGAGTTGTGTCAACAGCAAATTTAACAAGGCGAGTGTTTTCTTCACTTCTATTTTACCTTTACACATGGACACTTTCAATTTGTTTACGACCAATGTGATATATTCACAGCCTATGGAACAGATGGCATTGTTTTAAAGGCATGAGAAGTAAAGGAACATGCAACAACAACAACATAAAACATCGCAAAGGCTACACATTTTCATGTGAGCTTTTGATATGGAGTAAATCCACATGGACAGAGTCAAGTTTGAGAGGCGTTTGGTTGTCTACAGCTTCACCATTTGCGACTACAAGTTTGGCGACGGCTTGTCCTACCCGTCGCTAGAAAATGAAGATCGACGGGCTCAAATTAAGTTGCCACATGAAACAAAAGTCATAGCCAAGCATCAAAGACATTCACATGTTTTAGTATGATTACGGTGGTCAGAATTGCAATCGATATGTTGCCTTGGCGTTGTGGTTTGTCAGGTATAAACTTGACCTGAGTCAAGTAACCCACGCAGTTATAGAAAAAAGCCACATTGAAGTGAAACCGATAACGACTCATTCAAGTGACAATAGAGAGAGAGAGCGACAGAGAGAGAGAGAGAGAGAGAGAGAGAGAGAGAGAGAGAGAGAGAGAGAGAGAGAGAGAGAGAGAGAGAGAGAGAGAGAGAGAGATCTAAAAGACGTATAGCGATGTACACTTCTGACCAATGGTTTACATCAGTTAGATCAACCAGGGTATGTAAATAACCAAACGCTGAAATGACAGCAAGATTCTTTGTTGACTTCTTATTGTTGCTTTTTTATTTGCCTTTTACATACATTTATAATCGACTTTATATACGTATAATTATTAATGATTCAATGTCTGTTTGACCCTAAAATAAATTCTATGGTGCTGAACATTGTTTGAAATCTAGTTTTGTATCATTTGTAATCAAGTTAGGATTTTTTTATTTATTCGAGTTGTCCATTGACAAACCAGGTATATTTAAAAATACTTTTTCTTTATCTCCAGTGGTGAATAAATGAATTAATAATTACGTACAAGAAAAAGAATAAAATAGGTTAAATGATGAAAACCAAGAAGCAGTTGGAATATGTAACTTGAATATAGTTTTTGGGAGTTTTATGTGATTACACTTAATGCTGTTGTACCCACCTTACTTATATTAGATATGTGTTCATTTATGCATGTTTATTGATTAAATATTCCAGTTACAATTCACCTGAAAGAGATAATGCACTTCATACATTTCAAGATACGAACCCCCCTCTCTTTTAATGTTAACATAGCTAGGCTATAATTATATATTTTGTTATTGTCCAAGCTAATAACTTCTGATCTAATGTGAAGCCCATATAGTTATGTCCATTCAGTTTAGTTTCATTAAAAAGTGCTTTTTTTTTTTAAGTGAATACATTTTATTTCTGCTATTATTTTACAATGCAATGCATATTCAACAGCCCTAAATAAAATGGTTTTATAGTGCTGTTGATTTATTGCTTTCATTTTTATTTGCTTGTTACATTTAATTGCAAAGCACTTGATACACTTATTAAAGCAGTTGTCTTCTTCAAAAGGCGTTCATTGTTATTTACTTTCTGTTAGTTCTGTTAATTCTGTATCATTATGATTTTGTTTTATATAAACGAGACAATTATATAATGAAAAGTGAATACGAGTTAGTAACAAAATACACATAAAATAAAAAGCCAAAACGATCACATTTTAAATTGAGTGTTTTTCGATAGAAATGGGGATCTGAAATGTTGAGGGTGCTGTTCTTCCACCGCTATAAAAGTTCTGCTGCTATTCCTGATGATGCTACAACAATGACAACGAATCGTTTGACTCCGATATGTGACAACATCGTATTGTACAGGAACGTTTTCCCGCAGTCACCAGGTCCATCTACAAAAAAAGTTGTTTTATCTCGTTCGCACCGACTTCCAGTTTTCTCATAATGCTATTTAATAGCCTTAAATTGGTCACGCAATTCATGCGCGCTGCTTTAACTTTTTCTTCCTCAATGTTCCAAAGTAGGCCTACTTCATTATAAGCGATATCATTCTATGGATTAGCGAGACCAAGTCTTGAAGTGTGAGCATGTGGACATGGCAGAGACATTGCAGTGCATTGAGAATATATTTTCAGGATCAGTCTTTTCTTTGAAATCCTCAGTCATAGACTCTCTGAATGAGTTGTAAAATGATGGTTGGCAGAAAACTACCAATAGAGAAAACGGCTTGTGCAGTCCATTCACATTTGATGACAGTGCTGCTTCATTTAAACAGAGGTTATGATAATTCAGCAACATGGTTGAATGATTGGTGAAGCTTGGCCTTTTTAGCAACATTTACAAAATTGTTGACTATATTCAACTCAAGTCTTAAACTATCGTCAAATCTGATCTACCAATACTGAGCAACATGGGAAGGAAATGCTGTGTCACTGGTTGCAATTCTAACAACAATACTAATGACAAGATTACTGTCTATCGATTACCAAGAGATTTAGTAGAAAGAGAAAAATGGACGAAAGCAAATGGTATATGCAAGAGGAAAATGTGGATGGGACAGTACATTTTATTTCTAAAGTCATTGAATTTTAAAAGATTATGAATGTAAAATCTATTTTTGAAGCCAAACGTCTTTGAGGCACTCTGAGTGAAGCCATTTATTCTCAAGATGATGCTCGATTAAACAAGATAAAGGAGTTTTCTGACTTTGCATTACATTTACAAGGAGGACAAGGTAAAGGAGTGAAGAAATTAACCCGTGATACCTCTCTAGCAATCCATACATGCAATGGCATCATTGATTTTGTTAAATTTTTGTTGGAACCTTCCGACTATGTTTTACTTTTAAAGTTCACTACAGATCCCATTGAAAAGGCCTTCAGCAAATTAAGACAGGGCAGTGGTGGAACATAGGTTTCTTTATTAATGTCCAACAAATACTAGAAAAAGTTCATATATTAAAAAAAAAAAGTATTGCTGCAATGTTGATATTGATGAGTTTTCTACAGACTCTTGTCATAAATGTCAATTTGAATGGGCAGAGTATGTTTGTGGGTTGGTAGAAAAGTTGCCAGAGTTGGAATATTCATTGAAAGATGAGATAAAGCACAGTTTAGTTTATATTGCTGGTTATGTGACATGCTAAGATGTTTGTGAAGAACGCGAGGACACATATACATATAGTTATTTTGAAAAGTTTGGAGAGTTTACTTCAAGTTTAGACAGAGGTGGTTTGAAGAAAGCCAATGATTCAACCTGTCAGTGGACAATTTTTTCCTACATAGTCTTTTCCTCCATCGTCAACCATGTGTGCAGAAATTCTCTAAGGGATACACTGCTCAAGATCTCCGAAGCATTTGACTTTTAAAATAAAGCATCACCATTGCTCTACATTGAGCAATATATTTTTCAACACTTTTTGTAAGATAACAAACCTGCCATCTGAGAAGGAGCCAAAACAAAAGATATTGAAGCTATCCTAGGTTAGAGCTATTTTGTCTTAGTTAAATTTCAATTTAACCATTTTATCAATTTATTTAATCACGCTAATTTTATTTTAATTATTGACAACCTTTCTTTGATACAATAAACCTATAAAATGCTTCATAGGCTGGCAATTTTATCACATGTCCTGCAAAGCTGTTTTCATTTGAACAGAACGCTTATATACAATATATGAAACAATGGTGTTTTAAGGATAAAAAGCCTAATGTGTACTATTAATGTATGTGTAAGCCTGCAATTTATTTCTTTATTCTACTTTTATACTCCTAAATCATTCTTTTATGCCTTTCAAGCATTTTTGTAATATAAAACCTGAATTTTTTAGGGAAATTGTAACCGCCTCCACATTATTTCTAATGACTCGAGTTGAATAGGCCTGTTATTAAGTACTCCATACCACAATGTGGAAATTCATTAATTTTTCAGTCTCCCGTGTATGAACAGTAGACATTTTTGTTGATCACAAAAACAAAAACAAAACAACCAGAAAAAAATAAAAATTCAATGCTATGTATGATTCGATGAAATGCCCAAAGGTTTCCCAACTTTACCACAATAACAATAAGTAGACCACGATGTTTTGTTTCTTTCGATTTATAAATTAACATTAACGGTAAGTCATAATGTATTTCAAAGGTGCCATTGCACTGGACAAAAAATAGAGCTACATTCAAGCACAATTTATAGGAGATCGGTGTGCAGTTAATCCTGTAGGTGAGCAAAAATTGAAGCTTATTTTTTTGTAATGTAAATTTTATACTGTTTATATATTTATTATTTTTTTCATTAAGATGAACAGTATTATTTTTGTGATGTCAGATTATGTTTGTGGCAATGGAATCAAATTCCGTTTGAGATCAATGGGCGGAAAGAGAGGGTATTAAAACAAAACAAAAACCAGTGTGCCAATAATGTCCTTGTCAGTTAATACAGACTCTGATAATATAAAAACCATAAAAAATGTGTGTAAAAATAACTAAAATGATCGCTTCATATACAACAGTTTGAAATATCCTTGAGTAAAATTATCAAAGTTAAACTGTGTTTTATAAATCAATGTCCTTTAAAAACCTCATTAAAACTAGATCTATGTTCATGAAAAAAACACGGTGTGTATGCCACGTAACAGTCTAGATAAATTAATGGGTCTAAAGTGGGTTTATAATATTGATTCAACTCTAATGTTACATTATCTCTTTAAATAATTAGTTCATATAATAAATTCTAAAAAATCACTTTACGTGTTTATAGTTCAACCATTATGCAGCATTTCAAAAATATTCCGTAAACAGTTATATTGTGTTTAACACATGTAGTAACTGTTGATAGCTGTAGAAACCGATTGTCTTGGCAATTGAAAACCGTTACCATAGTTTTTTTAAATTTAGTTTGAAAGAGGACGTGACATGACAGAGCAATGAGATGAAGGGGAAAGCCACATTGACACCTGTTGAGAAATAGATGGAAGAAGGAAAATGTTTACATAGAAATATGTAAAAAACAAAAACAGCAACTCTACCAAGAAAACCAACAAAACAAAACATAACAACAAATACAACATGACCACAACCACCACAACCTACATGCATCTTTAATAAGTAAAAAAAAGTAACGAACATTTTTGTATATGATTCATTTTCAAAACTGTTTATATCATATTTTATTCTTGACAGTTTTGCGATTTGACGTGTTAGTTAAGGTTGCACAATAGCTTCTTTTTATCAGCGCGCAAAATGGCTTCACCAGTCTCGGTTTCAAGGTCACCCTCGTAAATTTCATCGTCTTTCCACTGATAGTCTGTGGGATTTTAAAGGTCAAAATAAAGTTAAGGATTGTGGGCAATAGTGCTAGTACAAAGTAGTATAACTACAAAATACAAGAGGGGTGTTCGAACGATGGATTGGCTGGGTGTAAATTCAATGGCTAGTGTAACTTAAGACAGTTTGATTTTCATATAATTTATTTTGATGCGACACTTGTATAAATTGTGCAGCATAAGAATCTCGTTTATCGTCCAACGTCAGCGCTAAACGTGCTATATTGTGGACTGGTCCCAAGACTAACGTCTGACAACTTTGTACATGCTACCACACAAAGATAAGGCGGGAATACCTGGACTCCTGTCTCAGTCTGTCTTCCTATAGTGACACCGACCCTACCAGTAGGGGGCGGACTCGTACACATCTATTTTTGACCGATCGTAGTATTCAAACCTATCAGGAACAGGGCCTGTTCAGCCCCGCATAAACCGTACAGGAAATTTAAAGACATGCGAATTAATAATCTCCATCCCTCTTTCATACTTGGACCCAATCGACATGTGAACAAAGATATTCAGAAACTTTATCATCCGCGATGGAAAAGTCCCCTCCGACTGGGAGCAGAGTTTCATTGTCTGCCTGTACAAGGGCAAAGGGGATGCATTGGATAGGGGCAACTACCGTGGACTCAAGCTGACGGAGCAGGTCATGAAAGTCTTAGAGAGGATTGTGGACAGCCTCATTAGACAGGTGGTGTCGATCGACGAGTCCCAGTTTGGCTTCGTCCCAGGCAGGGGCACAACAGATGCAATCTTCGTTGTCAGACAACTGCAGGAGAAATACCTAGCAGCCAACAAAAGACTTTACATGGCTTTTGTGGACCTGGAGAAAGCATTCGATCGAGTCCCTAGGAAGGTCATCTGGTGGGCACTGAGGAAACTTGGTGTAGAGGAGTGGACTGTGCGTCTGGTCCAGGGCATGTATGCAAATGCACGGAGTCGGGTCCGGGTAGGTGACGGTTACAGTGAAGAGTTCGAGGTGAAAGTTGGAGTCCACCAAGGTTCTGTACTCAGTCCACTGCTGTTTATCGTCGTTCTTGAAGCCCTTTCTCGTGAATTCCGATCTGGTGTCCCCTGGGAGGACCTTTATGCTGACGACCTAGTCATCATAGCGGAGTCACTTGAGGAATGTGTCAGTAGGCTGTTGACGTGGAAGGAAGGTATGGAGGAAAAGGGTCTGAGAGTGAATGCAAGGAAGACCAAGATCATGATCTGCGGTAATAACCTGGATCTTCTCCAGAACTCAGGCGAGTTCCCCTGTGCTGTCTGCTGCACTGGTGTAGGTAGCAACAGCATTTTCTGCAAAGGCTGCAAGAAGTGGGTACACAAGAAATGCAGCGGGCTGAAACGCCTGACGAAGGACTCAGATTTCAGTGCAGTCGATGCCAGGGAACTGCGAGACCAATCGATGGCAGACCACAGAGTGAAGTCCAGGTGGGATCCGACAAGCTGGATGTCGTAGCTTCTTTCTGCTACCTGGGAGATATGCTCTCGGCAGCTGGTGGCTGTGACCTTGCAACCACAACACGTGTGAAGACAGCTTGGAAGAAGTTTAAAGAACTACTACCAGTTCTTTTGTCTCGCCACCTCTCATACAAGACGCGGGGTCATGTGTACAGCACTTGTGTGCGGAGTGCAATGCTCCATGCTAGCGAGACATGGCCCTTGACCAAGCCAAACCTTCAACGCCTGCAGAGAAACGACAGGGCAATGATAAGACAGATCTGCAATGTGAAGCCAGAAGATGTGGCCACCACCAGGTCAAATGAGCTATTGACGCTTCTTGGCCTTGAGGACCTGAACCTCATTCTGGAGGAGACTCCGGTGGTATGGCCACGTGGAACGGTCTAGCGGAGCTATCAAGACAGCATTGGACAAAGTAACAGGAAGTAGTGGAAAAGGGAGACCCAGAATGACATGGAAGCAGGTGACAGAGGGATAGGAAAGACTGGAAACTCTCAACAACTGACCCTCATGACAGAAACACCTGGAGATCTGGTGTGAGATCAGCCATGCGTGCAGCAAGCCAGCTACCTGGAAGGGGGTCCACTGATGTGGATGTTGCCCCAGTACCTGCACGTTAATCAAAATACCGATGATGATGATGAGCCCATGATCGTAATTCGTATAGTAAAAATCAACGGGGGCCAAGGACTGGGAGAGAAATGGACAAATTAACAATCTACTACATCTTAGTCTAAATTGCGTAAGTCTACACCCTGTTTTGCATGCTTGAGCAGCAATAGCTTCATTAACTCAAACACACGATCCAACACCAATTCTTATTCATTTAACTCAATGAAATGTTTGGTTGTTGGAAACCAATTAGCGCCGTAGACTTTCAAAAAGCCTGAATTTCTTTCTCAGAAAAAAAAAAGTCATGGAAAAAAAAAAAAAAAAAAAATTGGGTCTATCCCACCCATGTCAGATATAAAATCACATCCACTACTGGGGTAGAACATTAGATTCGGTTTCGGGTCCTGACGATTTCGCTCCCTCCTGGTTGGGTCTGTGTAAGTTTAATGTGACTGACTGAGACAGGAGTCGTGGCATCCCCACCGTGTCTGGCAGCACAAAAAATTGTCAGATGTCAGCCTTGGGGCCCGTTCACAATATAGCCTATATGGTGCTGAGTTTGGACGTTAAACCAAATAAACTCACTAGTGATTTCCATAGCGGCATCAAGGACAAATGTTTTGGGGGAAGGGAGCGCACATATGAATGATCATGCATTAGATAGGGGAAAAAAATGACCCATTACCCACCTCAATAAAGTTCAAACAGCCATCATTGGGGACAAAAGCTGTGATTTTCTTTCCGTTCTTAATAAGCTGGACCCTCACACATTTACGAATGGCAGAGTTGGGTTGTTTGGCCTCCACACCTCTGTAGGAAAAAAATTATGGCAAGATGAACATTTGTGTTGCTGCTATGTTGAAGCTGAAACATCTAGTAAAATAGGTCTGCAGTTGAATCTACTTCAGATTACATTTTTATTAAAATGCAAGGCACCTATTACCCTTTTTTAAACCCAAAAGTCACTGGTTAACTCACTGAACACCATTGCCAATTTCTTGGTCTTTAACTATTAGCTGATTTACCAAACCCTGAAATTAAACAAGTTATTGTCCCTAAGAGGTTTATCTTATGGATTCACCTGTATAAATATTACTTTGTTACACCAACTTAAGCTATGCCTTCAATCAATTCAATTTGAATTGAACATTAAGAAAATGCCAATTGCATAATTTTTTTATATAACTAAGAAAAGTACAGTGGAATCTGCTTAAGACATGCGTAGAAGTTTATTTTACCCTTTGGCATATCGAGCAGTAACTGTGAGGAGTATAAAAAAAACCCAACTCAAATCGAATGGCCGGATGCTGTTACTTTGTTAGTGAATAACACATTTTCAGTGCATTGATGTTCGTAATTTTTGCGGGTTGCTCATTCCGTTAAATTGTCCCGAAATTAACTTATTTTAGCTTTTAATTTGAAGGACAGTATCATAAAGGTTTGTACATTTATTTAACGACACACTCTGACCATTTCTTTCAATGGTCAACTGTTAAACATTTTAACACTATATTGCACTATACACTAACAATTTTGACATAATTTGTATACACATATAAACCATTTCTCTGTAGCGCTAACTTTTGTACATTTTTCATTAAAACTTGTATATCTGTGCTCAAAATTGTAGCATCTTATAATTGAAAATAATTACACTCATAATAAATCATATAAATTATATAGTAAATAATTACGCCATTTGCTTTACCTTCATATTGAGACCAGTTTGTCCCAGAATTTTGTTCGTAGTCGCTTTCTCCATACGCTAAGAGTGCGGCGGCCATGAGAAGCAGTAGGAGGCAGAAGGGAACCCCAAACAAGATCGGACGGTATTTGGAGCTCCTGAATGGGCCTACAGTGTGCACGTGAGATTGAGCCATCACGGATTACAGGAAATAATAATAATAAGAATAATAATAATAATAATAACTTATTATTATTTTCAATTTGTTTGTTGTTGAGGGAAGGGGGATAAGCAGTTGTATCTGTTTGTATTTTTATGTTAAAGTACTTTTTTGTTTAATAATAATAATAATAATAATAATAATAATTATAATAATAATAATTTTTAACTGAATCAAGAACCTAGATTTTAGCTAGATCAACAAATTAAAACTTGGCCATTTGCAGCTAATTTGAATTTGATAGGTAGCCTAGATCTAGATACAAATTAGATTCCATTTAAATATAGAGTGTTTGATATAAACCTCGACCAAAGTCTAGTCTTTTTATATCAATGATCTTAATAATGAGTCTACCTAGAGTAACGGAACATAGTTAAAGGACATGAAGTCTGCTTTCGCCTCAAGTTAGCACATAAGACTAAGAAGATTAAGGAATTCTGAAAAAAGAATGGTTAGTATAGTTTAAAAAAATGAACATGTAAAGAAAACAAAAGAAACAAAGTAAAATTGAGCGTTAACCATTTGAAATGATAGTAAGAACAGTTCGGACAGTTGAGATTCTTACGCTAGTAGGGTTTGTAGGCTGAGCAAAAAATACTCACTGAATATCGTTTTCTTTAAGTATGTTACTTATTTAAAATAAATAGATTACTATTACATTTGTAGTTAAAACAATAATTATTAAAATGTGTTCATTCAAATAAAACCGTTGACTTTGTCATTGTGGTTAGCGTCGGATTGCAGTATCTTGTTGAAATCTATGGATAGGGCGAGGCTAGCCCTTCTTAGTTGCTTTTTTTACCAGACCACTTCTCAACCGAAATGAATGGCTTTCTATATATATGTCTAGTTTCAATTCCCAAATGCAAGGTTTATTTTAATTCGCAATTTCCCAGATGGCCTGTCTGTTTTTATTCCCAAATGCCCTGTATGTTTTTATTATTCATAAATGCCCTGTCTGTTTTTATTCCCAAATGTCCTGTCTGTTTTTATTAATCCCAAATGCCCTGTCTGTTTTTATTCCCAAATGCCCTGTCTGTTTTTATTAATCCCAAATGCCCTGTCTCTTGTTATTCCCCGATGGCCTGTCTGTTTTTAACCCCAAATGCACTGGCTATTAACATTCCCAAATGCCCTGTCTGTTTTTATTCCCAGATGCCCTCTTTATTTTTATTCCAAAAAGCCCTGTCTGTTTTTCTCCCAAAATGCACTGTTAATTTTTTTTTATGGATTACGGGACAATTAAAAAATAAGGTATATAACCAGTTTATTTTAATTCCGAAATTGCTCATTGTTCTTATCAATATCAATACACAAGCTTTCATAACTGACTTACTTTGCAAGGGCCTGTCTCCAACTGTTTGAAAAAAAAAAAAATACAGTAAAGCCAGCCTATTAAATTGAAAACTTACGCATATTTATTATACTAGTTGAAAAGTTTAAATCAATACCCATGTTGGCAATGGCATTGATGTTATATTAACACATAAATTGTACTCACCATTATAATATTAATGCTTTTTTGAAGACAACATTATTGGTGTAGTCTACAGTTCTATGATGGCGGTGCCAATGCAAATTGCAAACCATTATAGCTTTTAACTCTTGACATAACTACATACAACTGACTATTAGTGAAAACTGACTGTAGGCAATAGTGATGGGTTTGCTTGCCGTTTTCTTCTCCGTTTTAATAAAATGTTTGTTACCCATCCTTCTTCGCCCAAGGGAAAATAACAAAACAATTGTGCAGAGGATCAAAGTCTAGGTGTGTCTCAGAAATCCTTTATTAATGACTTTTGCTAACGTTGGTCTTCGCTTTTACGGTACAAAATAATATCTCTCGGCAAAAAGTCTTACGGTGCAACTGAACAAATGAGAGCTACTTCTGATGCAGTTGGAAGGTTGTACCTACGCGAGTCTTTAGAGGCATCTGCACGGAGTACCATTTTAATGGACTTGCCTTGGTCGTCTGCTTGCTCTATTTGATTTACAGCATGTTCATAAAACCGCACGAAAGGATTCACAGCATTTATAACAGAAGAAATTGTGTGCAGCACATGAGGCTTTAAATGTTGATTCCATTACAGCCTGTTTGATATTTCATTGCCAGTGCCATAAATGTACATCTGTGCAAATTTAGGTCTTTCTCCATCTGTATGAATTTGGTTGTAGAAGACCAATTCTATGACAAACAGTGTCACTTACTCTAAAAAGTGTACTCCTGTCGGTAACATGTCCTCATTTACACCAAGTGATCTATGCCTGTTTTCACTTTGTCGAAAATCTAGATCTAAATTTCGATCAGTATCAGTAGGCCTAGATGTGGACATTTGATCAAGTGCTGTACATGTATTGTCATTGTTTGGGGCTGTTGGCAGTGTAACTGTAGAAGCTGCCTGACTGATGTCAGGTGGAGGTGTAGATATAGATCTAATCCGTGTGGGTCTATCTTCTTTTTGTGGTGGTGTAGCACATCTGAAGCTAGGCCTACGTTGCAGAAATTTAGATCTATGCCTGTTTTCGCTTTTTTGTAGACCTGGGCCAGTATCCTTAGGCCTAGATATGGATGATCCATCAAGTGGTGTTTGTGATTGTGAGGTTGAAAGGATTTGATTTGGATTGAGTGTTGCTGCTAAGTATCTGGATCGTCATAAACGAGTTGTCTTTTTCTTACCTGCCATCATAATAAATCTAATCTAGATCTTCCACAATTAAATTTCGTCCATGATACAGTTGTGTCATCCTTCTTGGTCAAATAATTCAGATCTAGATTTTAAGTTATTCCTAAATCAGTCTGTTGTCTTTGTTTTTAAGTGACTGGGTAAGTCACAAATTCGCGGTGATAAACTTTTAAAAATGACTGCGCTCAAATGCAAGAGTGCCCACTGTTTTTCCGACCTTAACTCGTTTTGCAAAAAGGAAAAGGAAAGGGATTGATCTAATAAAATAGATTGGCCTTTGCGGGAGGGGTACATTGAATTTTATATAATATCAAAGGTCTAATAAAGGATTGCTTTTTAAAAAGTGGTGGACAGCGAGTCTCTTATCTGACGTATAGTGGTTCATAAAAAAATGAGCATTAAATTTGAAGGTTGATAAAAGTCACACTTGATTCCAGGAATAGTGAATAAAATATTGAATACTCAAGCCAATACATACATACGGATAAGACCTTGAATTAAAGATCGAGAAAGAGAGAGGCGAAATACATTCACTGAATGGTCGGTACACCCCCCCTCTCTCCTTCCCACTCCAGTTGGAAAGCCCATAACAACCAAAGAGACCCAAAATTAAAACAGAAATAATCTGTAAAAACATGTTTTGCTCAGAATGTTTATCAGGCGTAGATGTTACTGTATCTGGATAGAACATTTGAATAATTATATAGTATACATCTTTTATGAACTGCAAGATGACATTGAAATTGTTCTATCAACGTTTTCGCGCTTTTGATAAACAGGTTTGACGTGTAGATATTTATGACTACCAGTCGTACTAATTTGTCTTTTCTTATAACCGGGAGTTGAATCTCACTGTTTTTGTTTTTATGATTCTTCTGTACATATAGAGCGTTACCAAGCTTTCATCTTTAATTAAGGAAGTCGGACATATGGTGGACAAATACTTCGCTACAAAGACACGCTACAAAGGCACACATAAAAGAGCAGAATCTCTCATGACTTATAGGTAGAACAGGCACGAGGCAGAAAGCTGTGGTGAAGAATTCTAAAGAACACCAATGAGGTGATTGACAAAGTGCAACTAGCAGAAGACAAGAAAAACACACCCGCCTACACCTACTACATACCGCTGGTGATCACCGATACACCATCTGCCAGCGTCTCTGCAGATCACGTGATGCTCTTCTGCTCAAACTAACCTTACCAAACACAGATAGTCATCGTCGATATCGATGCACTGCCATTTTTATTATTTTTTTAAAACTCAAACTGCATATGAAACTCTTTAATTTGTTTATTATTACTACACAGTTAGTTGAAAAGATTCTTCATGATCACCTCAATCTGAACAAGGTCTCAGCTCGATGGGTACCAAGGTTATTGACCGCTGATCAGAAGAAAGAGAGGGCTGATTGTTGCAAACATCTTCTTCGGTTAGAAGCAAATGACGACTTGATCTTTCAGAAAATTGTAACCATGGATGAGACTTGGATCTATCAATTCGATCCAGAGCCGAAAAACGCGTCTATGCAATGGAAAAGACCATCATCGCCCCCACCAAAGAAAGCAAAGGTCACACAATCAAGTGGCAAGGTCATGCTGTCTTGTTTCTGGGACTGTGAGGGCATCATAATGACTGACTACATGGAAAAGGGGAAAACAATCACTGGAGAGTATTATTCAGGGTTGCTAAAAAGACTGAGATCTGAATTAGTAAGAAGAAGACGGGGAAAGCTTCAAAACGGAGTCCTGCTTTTGCATGATAACGCTCCTGCTCAACGAGCACGACAAGCAGTTGAGACAGCTGATCAGTGTGGCTATGAAATTCTTCCCCATCCACCATATTCACAGGATTTAGATACAACAGACTTCTGTCTGTTCCCAAACCTTAAGAAATCCATAAAAGGACACCGTTTTGAAGACATTGAAGATGCGATATCTGCTGTGGAAGAGTGGTTTCAAGAGCAAAATGACACGTTTTACTCTCAAGGACTTTTGAAGGTCAAGTACAGGTGGCAGAAATATGTAACTATGCAGGGTGACTATGTAGAGAAATAAATGTAAGTGTGCCAAATTTTAAGTCTCTGGGTTTATTCCTTCATTGTCATGCTAAGAACATAGTGAACACCCCTCGTACATACATACATATCGCATATTGATACTGCAAAATACACTTTTGTACTCAAGACAAAGAGACCTTGAATTAAAGATCGAGAAAGAGAGAGGCGAAATACATTCACTGAATGGTCGGTACACCCCCCCTCTCTCCTTCCCACTCCAGTTGGAAAGCCCATAACAACCAAAGAGACCCAAAATTAAAACAGAAATAATCTGTAAAAACATGTTTTGCTCAGAATGTTTATCAGGCGTAGATGTTACTGTATCTGGATAGAACATTTGAATAATTATATAGTATACATCTTTTATGAACTGCAAGATGACATTGAAATTGTTCTATCAACGTTTTCGCGCTTTTGATAAACAGGTTTGACGTGTAGATATTTATGACTACCAGTCGTACTAATTTGTCTTTTTTTTTTTAATTAACCGAGAGTTGAATCTCACTATTTTTGTTTTTATGATTCTTCTGTACATATAGAGCCTTATCAAGCTTTCATCTTAAATTAAGTAAGTCGGACATATGGTGGACAAATACTTCGCTACAAGGACGCGCTACAAAGGAACACATAAAAGAGCAGCATCTCTCATAACTTATAGGTAGAACAGGCATGAGACAGAAAGCTGTGGTGAAGAATTCTAAAGAACACCAATGAGGTCATTGACAAAGTGCAACTAGCAGAAGACAAGAAAAACACAAAAGCCTACACCTACTACAAACCGCTGGTGATCACCGATGCACCATCTGCCAGCATCTCTGCAGATCACGTGATGCTCTTCTGCTCAACCTAACCTTACCAAACACAAATAGTCACCGTCGATATCGATGGACTGCCATTTTTATTATTTTTTTAAAACTCAAACTGCATATAGAAACTCTTTAATTTGTTTATTATTACTACACAGTTATATTGTTTTGACTGGTGTGACAGGACGCACCGTGTATCTGAGGCGATAGCGCACACATCTCTTTGTGCGCCAGACACTCTTGAATGCTTGGTTCACTGAACTTGTAGCCAAAGCACGCGATTCTGCTGCCCTCAAAAGATCTCTCCACTGTCATTTCTAGTCGGGATGCGATGACTGTTTTTCCTGCCGTTTTAGAAGCTGTGGATAATTCTTTATTCAGTTACTATTTGATAATAAAGGATTATCTTATCTTACTTAGAGAGAAAGATAGATAGATAGATAGATAGATAGAGATGTGGAGATTGAAAAATGTTGAATTTATCAAAACAAAACTAGTGTTATTAATTTTTTTAAACACAAGTAGCTTTTATTAATTTAAATATTTAGCTAATTTAGACGCAAATGCATTCCTCTTTATCTTGTGAGCTGCGTTAAACAAGTCATAAGAAAAAAAATTGCTTATAATTACATTTCTCCTCGGCGATTTCCATGTTGACGTTGTGCTCTAAAGTTCGGCTGGTCCCATTTGGCGAGAAAATCGCCCAGATCAGGGACCCGCCTTTTACCGCGTAGATCTGGCAGAGCACCACCAAAATGTCGCCTTCAATCACGGTGGGCGTTGGCTGGTTGGACACTACTCGAAGCTCTGGTCCTTTATGGGGTGCGTCTGTATAGGACAAAGAGTATACTTGTATGTTTATTTTTGCTTGGCGTCTAACATCAGAGCTACAGAGCTACATAGGGTATATTGTGTACGGCCCCCAAGACTAAAGTCTGACAAGTTTACGTGCTGTCACTCAGAGGCAGTACGGGCATAGCACGGACTTCCTGCGTATTGTTTAGCCTATGTTCTACACCAGGGCTACCACGCATCTATAGGAATAAAGATAAGCCAATGTTCTACACCAGGGCTACCGCGCATCTATAGGAATAAAGATAAGCCAATGTTCTACACCAGGGCTACCACGCATCTATAGGAATAAAGATAAGCCAATGTTCTACACCAGGGCTACCACGCATCTATAGGAATAAAGACAATAATTATGGGATTGTGAATCATATTGAGCTTTGATTCACCTTACGTCGTCCATGTTGTCTGAAGAAGTCGAGGGTTCGAATCCTAACCTTTTTTTACCTAAAGCCTATTTTTAACCGTTAAAAAAACACCTTAACATTCCTGCTATAGTTAAGAAGTACAACGCTGCGAGCCGTAGCTCTATAACGTAAAACAACTTTGTACTAACCCACGACATTGAACTCGTGCGACTTCTCGCAATACTCCAGAGGGTCACCGGAGCCAGAGCATTGATAATAATCGTCGATTTTATCCCTTACGGAGTAGCAGGACAGGTAGCTACGGGTCATTTCCTTGACCGCGATTGTAGAGAAAGTGGACACAGTTTGTGGTACACACGAATTTCCATGGCTTACTGTCTCTGAAAAAGAATCGGAAAAGGGGAGAATCACATCAATAGATTTTTATTGCATCCTCAATATGAATAAATGATGCATTAGGTACTGTTGTTTTAAAATAGGATAAATCGCAACGATAGTTGTAGCAGTATTGGTGGCAATAGTAGTAGTAGTAGTAGTAGTAGTAGTAGTAGTAGTAGTAGTAGTAGTAGTAGTAGTAGTAGTAGTAGTAGTAGTAGTAGTAGTAGTAGTAGTAGTAGTAGTAGTAGTAGTAGTAGTAGTAGTAGTAGTAGTAGTAGTATAACCTGCTCAAGCGACCACCTGTCTAAGACGACCACCTGGTCAAGCGCCCAGCTATCCACCACCCCCTTGATTTTTTACTATATAAATACACCCCATAAAACGACCACCTCTCCAACGCGACCACGACCATCTATTTTCTCTACCAAAATGGCCTTTAACCTGTTAAAGCGATCACCCCATAACATCATTTACCAGTCTTGACCATGAAAGGTGCGGCAAACAAAAGATGACTTAACATTCGGTATGTTTGTTTGAGATGCTTTACTGACCACCACGAGCC
>RQTK01001069.1:7840-19567 GCA_003991915.1 Elysia chlorotica
CTCTCTCTTCTCTCTCTCTCTCTCTCTCTCTCTCTCTCTCTCTCTCTCTCTCTCTCTCTCCCCCCTCTCTTTGTCTCTATCTATCTCTACATCTCTCTTTGTCTCTCTTGCCTTAACGGGACTGAGACCATTGCTTTGCCAATACAAAAAAGTGATATAAACACGTGCAATATTAATAGACCGATTTCGTTGATTTCTTTAGTACCTAAATTATGCACTTATGCCCATAACAAAAAGACTAACAACTGTCAACCTTCATCACACAGTCAAACATTATTCAAGAAGAACAAGCAGCTTTTATAATATATGTTTGTTTTTTTACCACCGGTCACATATTTTACTTTCTTTACATGTATTGTAAAACAGTTTGCAAAAGGTCGAAACTATGTGTCACATTCATTGATTACAGTAAATTTTTTTACTCAGGAAATAGACAAGCACTTATAAACATGTTCAATTGAAACGGGACCACAGGCTAGTTACTGAATGCTAATAAATGAATGTGCATTCAAGTTTCATCAGCCCTAGGAAATAAATTCCATCTATCAGATTATGTTGAATGCTTGTTGGCGTTAGACAAGGGAGTCTCTTAATTATAATTCATCACATAACTGTCGCACAATATAAACAGAAAAGGCAAGGGTGGTATCCAGTTCCTACCAGATAAACAAATCCTACATGATCTTTTATTCGCAGATGACGCGTCGCTTGTTTCTGTTACAGTAAAAGGACTCCAGCAGATGTTTGATACGGCAACCAATCAGATTTCATATCCAAGATTGGGACATTCCGTCAATATCGATAAAAGCAAAATAGTAGTTTTCAGAAAGGGGATTTTTTGAGGAAATATAAAAACTGGGTTTATGGAAATACACCATTTTTAATTGTTGACTCATAGGAATATCTTTGAATAGAATTTACGTCTATTATAAGCTTTACAAATTGCAATGAAATGCCAGTAAGCAAGGCCAAATATATAAATTATGATTTAACAAAATACCTGAGAGCTTTAACATGTCACGATATAAAAACACTGTTCAAACTGATTGATTATAGGATACAGTCTACTGGCTCCTACATCAGTAAGCTATGGGGTACTCGTGAGTTCCTAACAGCTGAGCAAATCCATACTACCACCAACAAATGCTTTTCAAATGTATCGATGCATTGCTCTAATGCTGCTGTTAATGGAGAAACAGATAGCTTTCCACTGCATAATTTTACATGTTAAGATTCCATGCTTAAAATATTAGTTAAGACTTCCAGGGTAACCAAAAAAGCCTATCAGTGCTTGAAAAATTGAATGAAAAGAAAGTAAAATCTTAGGCAACTGATGTCAAATATAATTATTGTTATGTTTCAAATGGATTCGGTCATATCTGCTTGTTTGAATGTTTTTGCAATGAAACTTCCTTCTGCAATGTTTTTTCAAAGACTGTACGACATGTTAAAACAAACTTGGTATGCCAAATAATCAAATAATACCATTACAATCTTATATTACTCATTCAAATCCTGGATATGTATGGAAACAGAATATCTGATGATTAATAGGTTGCCAAAAAGCTTAAAAGCCGCAGTAGCAAGATTTCGACTTGGTGTATAAGAGATAAATTGGAACAAACTCAGGTAGTCAAAAGACATTACTCTGCATAAGTGCCCAATGAGTCGCAACGCAGAAAAAGAAGAAGACTACTGTGTTCGAATGATTTCGGGATGTAAGAACTAACAGGGCTAACTGAAAGGGGTTAGAGTTATACTTGCTTACGTCAGCGCAGTAGCGGCTAACTGAAGGCTCAACATACATAAGTCTAGTAGTTTCTGAACTTCTTCTTTACAAAAGAAAGCAACTGATATGTTCCACCCTAATTGAATTTTGTCGAATTCACCCAAATTTCATGTTGTATTGTATGAATATGGCCTGGTAATGACGTAAGAACGGCTGCAAAGTCTGCTAATATTTGATTCATTTGTTACAAATGCATTGTCACCACAGCAGTGTATTGGTAGTGACTTCGCTTTTGTAATCTACCGTCTTAAGTTCATATTCTGGCTAGTCTCCAGTGTCGTATGCAACCCTCGCAGCATGAGAAATAACGTCCCCAAAGAAGACCAGCTAGTTTATATTCGTGCATGTGTGCATTTAGTAGGCAGTGTACTGTTTTAAGTCGAAAAATTGTGGTTTGATAACATCTTGGGAGATAACGATAGTTGACTTAAACACTTTTTTTTTCTGTTTTTCCATGAACTGTGTATGTTGTCAAAAACAAACTTCAGTCATAACGGTGTGTCCTTTAAAATGTTTTATTTTTTATTTAACATGATAATGAAGTGAAAAATAAAACATATAATATGCCTATCTGGCCATCATACAATTACACATGAACAAGCCGCCATATATACAGTAATTTAACTCAAGATATAACATAAGATAATAATTCTGCACAATGGCAAAGACACCGTAGAACACAAACACATTGTGTTCTACCGTTAAAGAAAATAGTTCGGACACACCGTATGGCAACAATTCTTGATAAGTGTTTAAGTTTCTTGGAAACAGTATCAATAGTAAAAAATGTTAAAGCCCTATCCTCGAGATATTAAAAGGTAAATCATAACTTCTGTATCTTTCTCCTGGCGAAAATCTTGATTGGATTCTTCATGCAAAAGTATCGCAGCACTGTCTAATTATCATGCTCGAATATCAATTCATTGAACGTATTATCATAACTAACTAACGCAATTACGTAATTAATGAAGTGATTCTGTATTCCCAAACTGTGTCCTGTGTGGCAACACGTAAACTTGTCAGATGTGTATCTTGGGGCCCGTCTACGGTATTGTCTGGTTGATGACGTTGAACGTTAAGAAACCAAAGGAAAACCTCTTTCTACCTAAACCTATTTCGATTTTATTGCTGAAAGTGTGAGTGAGAAAACAAAACAAAAACCAATTAAAAAATCGTACAGATTTATATCCACAAATTCATTCCTGATTATGGTCAACGTACATTTGACTGCAATAAATAACCATCACCTTAAAATTAAAGTCCAATAACAATTTTGCCAAGGCACTGAAGCAAATTATTCAAGCAATGTTATTCTTATTCAAATCGGACTCTGTTGTTACGAGTACAAAAGTATGACAAAGCGTATTGCTTATATTATTACTTCACATACATAGTCTACTTGGTCTAAGAGATGTTGAATTCAACCAGCCCTTTCATCACTTGTACAATGACGTGAAAATTTAACATGTTTCCTTGGCTTGAGTTTCCATCACATATACAATGGTGTGAAAATCTATTAGGTTTCCTTGGCTGGAGTTTGCATCACAGGTACTACGGTGTGAAAATCATAGGTTTTCTTGTCTGCAGTTTCTATCAAAGGTACCATGGTACGAAAATCTAGTAGGTTTCCTTGGCTGGAGTTTCTATCACAAGTACCATGGCGTGAAAATCCAATAGGTTTCCTTAGCTGGAATTTAGTCTTCCGAGTCGCCAATCTCGGGGCTGAAGAAAAGCTGTGAGGCGGAACTGCGCCTCTTCTTGAACACATCCCGCACATCGATGTGTTCATATCTCGGGGCTGAAGAAAAGCTGTGAGGCGGAACTGCGTCTCTTCTTGAACACATCCCGCACATCGATGTGTTCATCTGACGAGACGTGAGACATGATCGTGAGGATAGCCTGGTTGCTGTCCTCCTCGGATCCTTCTCCTTCTTCCTTGATTTCCTCGCCCAGATAAGTATCCGTGACACTGCGCCGGTGCCTGTACATATTGAGGGCGTCACTGATGTTGAGTGGGAGGCTGTTGACAGAAGACTTGCCATTCACGCCTTGAGAGTGCCGTATCAAGTCGCCGAGCGAGCATCGTCGCCTCTTTTTTGGTTGATTTTCGGTTGCGTTTTCCTTCGTCGTTTTCGAGGCCGTGTTCAGGCAGTTTTCGACCACGCTAACAGATCGCCGGGAACGCACCGCTTTTCGGTACGCCATTGACACTGTAGTGACCATATCCTTTGACCTTGAAGTGCCAGGTTTTGGAATTGGTTCTGTTGATTCTATCTCTGAATCAGCGGCACAGTTAACAGCGAAAGGGATTATCTCTGAAGAGAGGTGGCTTTCGACGTCCAGTTCACCAGATGCGTCACTATCGTCCTGGAAGGGTCCAGAGTACATTCTCCTCAAGGTCGTAATGTCCTGAGCGCTGCACAGAGGCGTAGAGGCGGGCACCGTGTGGTGAAAGTTGGCCAGGTCCATCACGTAGGATCCACTGCCAGATAACTGTAGCTCTATGCAGCTAAATCTGGAGGAGACAGTTTTAACCCTGGTTAGAGACGATGCAACAAAGAGGAATGAAGACATTTTTTGAATGCTAAGTTAATATTGGTAGGAATTTAATAACAACGTTAAACTCTGGTTGAAAAAGTGGTACATGTACATGTATTCAATTCTATTGCGAAATATGTTCTACCACAAAAATACGTTTATCTTGAAAGGATAAGTATTAACTATGGACGATAAGAATCTAGGCTAGAACATACTTATACTACCATATATGTACTTTTATTTTTGTTTTAATGTTTGTGTCCTTTTTAAAACTTGAACGGCTTGAGTTTTAGAATATAAATGATTTAACAACCATTTGATTTGAATTTTCAAGTTTTAAGAATGAAATCAATAACAAAACCGATATTAATTAACCACCAACTATATTTAAAAAAATTGCATATTATATATATAAACAAAATGTGTTTTAATATAATTATAGAGTTACAAACTTAGGATGCAGTGTAACTAAGTCATGGTTTTCTATATCAGAATACTATATTTTTTCATTTGATAACAGATAAATGCATATTTTTATAACGCTTGTTGGTCAAATCTTCGAACAAAAAACAAAAACAACAACGTCGACTTCAACTTATCACACGAAGGAATTTTCAAAACATCACTTTTTTACAAGGGGTTATCGCCCGTTCCTAAGTCGATTAAACGCTCTGGACAAATAAGTTATCTCTGATTACATTTCCTATCCATGATTATTCACTGCCCTTTTTTGGAACAACATGTCTTTTGCTTCAGTCCTTCTTTTCATTTCAACATTCAATATTCACAAGTCATTACCGTGAAAAAGTACAAGCTCTTTACAACAATGCAGAATTTTACGGGACGTAATAATCTCTCTATGCAGAGTTAAGAGAGACCTTACGGTGGTGCCGTATAGAATATCCCAGGGAAACCTAAGATTCGTAAACCCTATAGAGGACAGGACGCAAAACTCGGCTATGCCACGGAAACCTCTGAATCATAAACCCTATAGAGGCCAGGACGTAAAACTCAGCAAGGAATAATGTTTCGAGTTACCTATGCCCCCAGCGCATCTCGCTAGCGTGGTAGGACTTCCTAGCCTGGAAGGGTTGGCTTGTGGCTCCACTCACCCCGTCTATGACCACAATCAGTTCGTACTGGTCTGACAACATCTCGTCTCTGCGGAGTAAGAGGGGGGTAGAGAGAGGAAGAAGATATACATCGCAAGACATGGAAAGATAGAAAGAGGGAGTTGAAGAAATAGATAGATAGATAGATAGTCTAAAGTAGTCCTTGATAGATAGATAGATAGATAGATGGGAGGGGGGGGGGGGGGTGTTGTCTCATGGATTGATAAAAATGGTAACTACATAAATCTGCCGAAGGATAAAAATATAGACACTTAGATAGATAGATAGATCACTCTACTTTGGTGTTATTGTACATAAATAAGATAGAAGGAATGATATGCAGGTAGATAGATATGCTCACACACTTAATGGATGGCACAGATTTCTATTAATAGATAGATAGATAGATAGATAGCAGTAGTCCTTATAGAATAGATTGATAGATAGATAGATAGATAGATAGATAGATAGATAGTAAAGTAGATAAAGATAGATAGATAGAGAGATAGATAGATAGATAAGATCGTCGGAAAAATCTAAAGATTTGAGGCTAAACTAATGACTTAAAGAAAGAGAAAAATAAGAAAATACCCTGTAGATTGTTGTATTTTATTCATACAAACGATTTGCACCTGGGAGCTGTCATATTGGTAGATTATTCTATTTTATACTTGTAAAGCAGTTTTGTCAAAACCGCATTTACTGATGATGTAGAAGGCTGGATCTAATTCTACAATAATATTTGCTTTATAGGATTCCCCAAGAAATCTAGGAGATGTTGAACCCAGAGAAAGAGAGAGATATAGAGAGCGAGAGAGAGAGGGAGAGAGAGAGTAAAGGAAATAATCTCTCCCTATCGAGATCATTCTAAAAACGTATGAGACATCAAAATTAAGTAGAACAAAACAAACAGAAAAACAAAAAGTGTCCTCAGTGGGGAGTCTTCGTCTACTTTGCGGAGCATTTGATAAAAAAGAAAGAGAGAAAGAGAGAGTGGGAGAGAAAGGGAAAGAGAGAGGGAGGGAGAGGGAGGGAGAGAAAGAGAGAGAGAGAGAGGGGGGGGAATTAAGGCTGAATTAGTCGTTCATAGTATTTAAGTATCTTTCCAAATCATTGGCAAAACAATGTCATCTTTTCCCGATTAAACAGAAGATGGTGTTGGAAGGGTTCGGAACTACATCAAATTATCTAAAACTTTAAATAGCCCTACGTGTATGTAGAGGTCCAAATCACTGTACATTTTCCTTACACCTCGTATAGCTTTCCCTGATATGCAATGTAGATTATTTGAAAATATGTATGAAACTAAATAGAATAAAATAGCCAGACAAACTACCTGGAAAGCGTCCACAGAGGAGAGTCTTCGTCCACTTTGTGTAGGATTTGGCTCGGCCAAGAGAGAAACAACTCGTCGCGGCCGCTCTCTGATCGGAAGTTTACGCTGAAGATCCGTACGGGCACGAAGGTACCTTGTGTTGTTGGAACGTAGGCGGGAGGAAGACGAAAAGGTAAAGCATGTGTTAACGATTAACAAGAGAGAGAGAGAGAGAGAGGCGAGGGAGAAGGAGATAGAAAGAAAAGAGAGAGAGAAAGAGGAAGATAGCGAAAGAGAGAGGGGAAGAGAAATAAAGAGAGAGAGAGAGAGAAAGGGAGAAAAGAGAGAGAAAGAGAGTAAAAATTGATGAATACATGTAGTTTTACATCCCCTTGTTATCTGAAGAAACATTCACTGTAAGTAAAATACCATATGAGACTCGAGATTCGGACCTCCTGCTACTAGCCATGAGCATTGCTGAAAAACATACTGAATGCTTTAAATTAAACTGTGCTACTCTTTCTGACCACCTCACCATCTTTCGACTTGGACTTCTTGACTAGGGAACTCCGAGCGTAGGCTCCCAATATGTGAAAGCGCCGCATGTCGACAAGTCATATTATCGTTATTGATAATAACTGTGACTTAATGGTTGGAAACCCAAGATCGGTTAAAAATGTAATTCTTCGATTTTTTTTCCTTGTACACTCATTAGTTCGGTGCTAGTATAATGTGACCGGTTGAGATAGAAGTCATGGTATCCCCGCCCTGTCTCTTGTGTCGCAGCACATACAATTGTCAGACGTCAGTCTTGATGCCTGTCTACATTATATTCTGTATAGTACTGATGTTAGACGTTAAACCAACTCCTCACCATCTTTCGACTTGAACTTCTTGACCAAGAAACCCTGGGCGTGCGCTCCCACAATCTCCGAGCGCCGCATGTCGCCCACTCTGACAGCCATGTGGAGATGCGCATCCTGCTCGTAGATACAGACCAGGTCACTGAATAGGACCGTCCCACAGCGTCTGAGTTAGAATGTGATATTGGTGGGAAGACATGGTTAGTGCCTTTCAGCTACAGTTATGGCTCGTCATTAACGCCATCCTCAACATCAATAATGATCATCAACATTCATTGTAACCTAAAACTCTGTACAGGGGTATAATTCTCACATAACATTATTGCTCTGTATTATCCACAACATCAATAATCCTTATTATCAATACTATCGGTAGCATGAACATAATCGTCATCAACATCAATGCCGCCATCGTCCTAGTTGTAAACATAAACATCATACTCATAACTCACATTAACAACCGTCGTTTCGTTCTTCATTACACATATCACGATCTTTCATGCCGCACAGACGTTTACCGTTTTGCCTTGCGGGTTTTGGACACCACGATAGTGGCCAAAGCAAACTGCAAGCCGGCGCCCAGTATCGACTGAAACATGACCGCTAGGTAGACACCGGGGCACTCCTCAGTCTGACCACGCGAGCCGTAGCCAATGGTGGTCATGGTCTCGATGGAGAACAGGTAGGCGGCCGTGAACGTCTGGACGTTGTCCAGGCATGGCACGAAGCCCGTGGGTTGTTGGAGCGGTTCTACCAGGTCGCCATGGAGGTAGCTCATCAGGAAGTAAAGACAGGCGAAGGCGAGCCAAGTCAACACAAACGCACTGGTGAAGATGAGGATGTTCCATCTGGGATTCGGGAAGCGAAAAGTTGAATGTCGTCCGTTTTAATTATACTTTCTAGAGTATTGGGTTTGTATCTCGCCTCCTCTTTGTTGTCTGCCTCTTTTAAAACATGCCTTTGTCTGTCAACGTGTGTCTGTCTGTCTGTCTGTCTGTCTGTCTGTCTGTCTGTCTGTCTGTCTGTCTGTCTGTCTGTCTGTCTTGTCTGTCTGTATGTCTGTCTGTCTGTCACCACAATCTCCGAGCGCCGCATGTCGCCCACTCTGACGGCCATATGGAGATGTGCGTCCTGCTCGTAGATACAGACCAGGTCGCTGAATAGAACCGTTCCACAGCGTCTAAATTAGAGTGTAATATTGATGGGAAGTCATGGTTAGTGCCTTTCAGCTACAGTTATGATTCATCACCAACGCCAACCTCAACATCAATAATGATCATCAACATCCATTTTAACCTAAAATTCTATACAGGGGTATAATTCTCACATAACATTATTGCTCTGTATTATCCACAACATACACCGTTGCTACTAGTATAATGCATTAACTGTCTTAGGACATCATGGGCACAACATAGCCGTTACCGTGCTGACATGCCGTAAAACAAACTCACTCACTCAATCCACAACATCAATAACCCTTATTATCAATACTATCCGTAACATCAACATAATACTTATCAACGAAACCGTCCTCAACATCAATTTCGCCATCGTCTTAGTTGTGAACATAAACATCATGCTCATAACTCACATTAACAACCGTCGTTTCGTTCTTCATTACACATATCACGATCTTTCATGCCGCACAGACGTTTACCGTTTTGCCTTGCGGGTTTTGGACACCACGATAGTGGCCAATGCAAACTGCAGGCCGGCGCCCAGTATCGACTGAAACATGACCGCTAGGTAAACTCCGGGGCACTCCTCAGTCTGACCACGCGAGCCGTAGCCAATGGTGGTCATGGTCTCGATGGAGAACAGGTAGGCGGCGGTGAACGTCTGGACGTTGTCCAGGCAAGGCACGAAGCCAGTGGGTTGTTGGAGCGGTTCTACCAGGTCGCCATGGAGGTAACTCACCAGGAAGTAGAGACAGGCGAAGGCGAGCCAAGTTAAGACGAACGCACTGGTGAAGATGAGGATGTTCCATCTGGGATTGGGGAAGCGAAAAGTTGAATGTCTTCAGTTTTAATTACACTTTCTAAAGTATTGGGTTTGTATCTCGCCTTCTCTTTGTTGTCTGCCTCTTTTAAAACATGCCGTTCTTTCCATCAACGTATGTTTGTCTGTCTGTCTGTCTGTCTGTCTGTCTGTCTCTCTCTCTCTCTCTCTCTCTCTCTCTCTCTCTCTCTTTCTCTCTCTCTCTGTGTCTTTCTTTATTTATTTCTCTCCCCTCTCTCTCTCTTTCTCTATCTAAACCTTTTATACTAACATTTCCCCCTCTCGCATAATTCTTTTTCGGCACCAACACCTGCCTTATTTCGTTACAACACATGACCCATCATCACTAACAGTTCTCTATGATGTTGCCTATTTCAATTATCCAACATTTCCTTTCTGTCCCACCAACTCATTGCGAAGTGGCACAAGTGGTAGGACGTTCGTCTCCCAACCGGTACTTAACCGGTACGAAACCCACAATCGGACATAACCCATTTGTCTGCTCTCGTCCCCTACTAGTTGAATCGATGTCAGTATAATGTAATCGGCTGAGTCATGGGTCCTTGTATCTCCGCTCTCTATAAAAACAGAACTTAAAATGTTAGACCTTAGTCTTTGGACATGCTCAGTATATATAATAGCTTTGCTGCTGGTGTTACACGTAAATCAACTATTCACTGGCTCTAAACAAAATAAATTAGCTCTAAATTGTATAATTTTCCCCATAAATATTCTGCGGAGATTTCCAACGCATCACTGCAGAACAAGACTTAAAAAACTAATTAGAAAATCTGCCCATTCTGGAAAGAGCCTACCTCCACTGTATATCTATGAGCGTGGTGTACAGGTCCGACATGTATCTGGAGTTTTTGTCAGGAACGCCCACCGTGACGATGTTGTGACCAGTGACATGCATCAGGCGTCGCCTCGTCGAACCACGTGACCCGTCCAAACGGAATCGCCGTCTCAGGGACATGGTCCATCAGAGAGTGAGAGACGCGAGGCCTTGTGTATGTTTGGTTGGTTCGTTGGTTGGGGTCTTAACGCCCTAGGCCAGCGTGAAGGTCATAATGCGGACGGGTGGTAAGTTTCCTGGTTATTGATGAAACTGATACGAAAAGAAAAAAACACTAATACAAAAAATAATAACAAAAAAGCAGCACCAGAGGAATTGGGGCATAAAAGAAAAATTGCGAAGGACTGCGATCAATGGACTGCTTTCACCAAGTATTAAAAAATAATATCAAGAGATAGGTAGGATTTCAGGCAGTGGGATAGTGTTAGGGCAAATAAGAGTAGACCTATGTGAAAAGATTATTACAACCAAAGTTCAATTACCAAAAAGTAAAAAAAATATATATATATATTACAACACACATAAGATGGCTTTTGGGACATCCTAGTCATCTGATAGTGGCCAAAAATAGATAGAAAATAGCAAGAAAGACTATATATATATATATATATATATATATATATAGAGAGAGAGAGAGAGAGAGAGAGAGAGAGAGAGAGAGAGAGAGAGAGAGAGAGAGAGGGGGGGGGAGAGAAAGCGGGGCTTAAGAACTTAAGACGGAGACAGATATTGTAAATAGAGATGAAAAGGGAGAAGACAGACATAGAAAAATTCGAGTTTTAAGAAGCTTTAACTCAATATAAATTATTTTACTCAAATGGAATTGAAATCGTTTCTACTCTCTGGTTGAATTCGGAAAAAAAAATTATGTTCGTTTGCAGGCATAAATAATAACGCAAAGCAGCTCAGAATGCATGCAGGCTACGACTTTTTTTTTTTTGTAGTTTGTTTGTTTTTGTGTGCGGGATCATTCCTTTTAACACAGTTAAGAGTGAACATTTTTGTTATTATCATGATAGCACAGATAGTCTGGAAAATTGTTGTTGTTGTTGTTGTTGTTGTTGTTGTTGATGTTGATGTTGATGTTGATGTTGTTGTTGTTATCATCATCATCATCATCATCATCATCATCATCATCATCATCATCATCATCATCATCATCATCATCATCATCATCATCATCTTCATCATCATCATCATCATCATCATCATTATCATCATCATCATCATCATCATCATCATCATCATCATCA
>RQTK01001069.1:20216-32716 GCA_003991915.1 Elysia chlorotica
CCCTCTCTCTCTCTCTCTCTCTCTCTCTCTCTCTCTCTCTCTCTCTCTCTCTCTCTCTGGACGTTAAACCAACTCAATTACTTAATGTATCTCTTTCTCTCTTGTTTTTTTTCCTCTCTTTTTTTCTTAGCTATTTAGGAATTTTTGTTTGTTTGTTTGTTTGTTTGTTTGTTTGTTTTAATTTTCCAGTTATACCCCCATTCTATTGTTGAAATATCGTTGGATATTAAAAAATAGTTTACGTTTTGCCATATAATACTTTCTGGTGTATCTAGAATTTAAAACATTTGAATTTAGAACTTATTTCTTTATGATCATGTTGTTCATCGTAACCTAGTACGAATTATTAATTGTCTGTATAACTATAAACGACTTCTTCAAGCTATGTAGAAGAAGATTTTATTTAAAAAAAAAAAAACACACACACACACACAAAAACAACAACCAACAAACGCACCATACTTGTGAGTATGGGCTTGTTTTTCTTTTTTCATTTATTTTAAAGTTTCTGTTGACTTAACTCAGACCAAACTAACAAGATAAAGACACACATTCACCTATCGATTTAAGAATGGTCGGTGTGTGAAAATGCGAATAATGTAACAGTAAACAGTATAGGCCTACCGGTAATCAATTTCAATATTTTAATGTTGATAAAGTCTTGATCTTGTCCAGGCCACAACGCTTCGCGCTTATAGTATATACACGTACATTGTAGTTTTACGTTTTTGTGTCTTGCAACCCATAAACGAAATCGTTACTTGTATTGGTCATTTATTTTGACTCATTTCGTTTGTATTGCATTGAAGTTGTTATTTCTCTTCATAACTGATTTGTTAAGCCATTTTTAGTTCAAACTCGCATCAGACAGAGCAAATTGAAGTGTTTCGTAATGTAAAAAGAAAGGAACCGACAGCGATCTGGTCATTGAAATAATTAAAACTTTGTTGTTTCAAGTGTTGTCTCTACATAGGAATTAACACTGTCGTTTTGTACACGATAACACAAAATACAAGACTGTAGTGTTACTGACGGTTTAAAGAATGATAACAAATAAAACAGACTGATTTAGTCTTTTTTTTAAATTTTGATCATGCATTGTGAGGGAAAACCAACTCACCCAAAATCGCTCATGAATTATTCCTGAATTTATTGAACTTGTTGCACAATTGAATCTAACATCTCAAAGTCTTAAGCAAATGTTGGTCAAACAATAGGCCAACAGAATTTACCAAGTTAGGCCACTAGGTCTAGTCTCCAGTACATGTACTTGTAATTAATAAATGTCCTCCCCGCTTACCACCAAGCGACCACTACACCAAGTGTACAATGGGTAGAGCCTAACGTCTCTCCTCTCTGCAAGGTGACTCGATGCTCCAACTAAAATCCGTCTCACAAGTTCATAAGATGTTTTAAGGCGAGTGCAGCTATAAATCACAGGAGCTGCTCTTTGTCCCGATATTGCGCGGACGAGTGTAGTCTACGTTTATAGTTATACAGTAAAGGCTTTACAGAGTGCGACATAGAGACTTGCTTGATGTGTACCTTTACGCTAGGCCCCTACCTGAAGACGTTTTGACCAAAAGGCTGGATCCATGGAAAGCCTTTATTCATTTCAGTACGGGGAGGTGAACTGGCGCGAGTGGTAGAGCGTTGGTCTCCCAATCGGGAGGTTCCTGATTCGAAATCCACGGTCGGTCAAAAAATTATTTGTCCGATTTCCAAATAATATAGTGTAATGTACTAAGACAGGAGTCATGATATCCCCGCACTGTCTGTGTTTCAGCACGCCAAATTGTCAGACCCTGGACTTGGGACCCGTCCACAATATGGCCTATAAAATTGTAGTGCTGACGTTGAACATTAAGCAACATACAACCATCCAGTGCGCCTACACCCTCTATGTCATGACTATGTTGTGACCACGGCTGCTTGTAAAGAAGGAAAAGTGCGCATACACTATACAGTCCTCTGATTTCCGTATTTCCGTCTAGAATCTCAGAATCAGTTCTTATACATGTACATGACTGCAAACCCTCTCCTTTTTCTATTTATTTCCCTTTTTTGAACCCAGTTCCAAAAGATCGTACATAAGTGGAAAAAGTATTGATGCTGACTCTTCCTCCTGACAACGTCTTATTGATTCTAAATGTTTTATCGTAATTCGCTTCTAACAGCAAAATTGCCCAACGTAGCCTAAAGTTTAAACATTTTAACATCTTAGTAATGTTGCTCTGAGTAGGCAGTTTTGATGATTATTTTATGAGATTATGAGACATGATAATTCAGGGAGGATCAAATGGATGAAAGAACCGATTCATTATTAGATTAAACATCAACAACAAAAATGCTGTTGCATTATGATAATTTATGTCACATTCTGCGCCCCACTTTATGAGTTTTTTTTTTTGTTTCTTTTTAAATATAACTTAGACTAAGCTTGCTCCATTTTGGAACGTAGTTGGACCAGTGCGCCTTGTCTAAAACCATATGCAAATAATTGACGTCTTTTAATAGTTGTTTTCTTTTCTGTCCGTCCTCACATGAATGCGGGGCGAGGGGAGAGTGAGAGGAGAGGTGGCTCAATGTTAGAGCGCGCGACTTCTGAGTGGGAAGTCACCAATCGGCCCGTCCTATAATTCCGTATTATCTGGGTCGGTTGAGTTGAGTTGGTGTTTGGTTTGGTTGGTTGGGTTTTAACGTCCAACGTCAGCAACTTAAAGGCTATATCGTGGACGGGCCCCAAGACGGACGTCTGACAATTTTATGTGCTGCCACACACGAGACAGGGTGGGGATACCATGACTCCTGTCTCAGCCGGTCACATTATACTGACACCGACCCAACCAGTAGGGATTGCAACAGCCAGGGTTCGAACTCGGGACCTTTTGCGTCGGAAGCCGATGTTCTACCCCTGGGCCACCGCGCCCCGAGTTGAGTTGGTGTAACGTCCAGCGTCACCACTATAGTTTATGTTGTGGACGGGCTCCAAAACTGGTGTCTGAAAAATGTATGTGCTGCCACACACGAGACAGGCTTCTGTCTCAGCTGGTCACAGATGTGGTCGGTGTCAGAATTTCTGATATCCCCGTACTGTCTGTGTGAAAACACGTAAGAAATGTCAGACCTTAGTCTCAAGACTCATCCGCGATATAAATGTAGTTTTTACGATGGACATTACGAAACCAACAAATCAACTTAACCAATACTGTTTTTTTTTTTTCTTTGCTTGAATTTCGGTACCTCTAAGCATTGGGATAAAAGTGTATGGTGTATGAGTGTTACATGTAGTGCATTTGAGAGGTGCAGGCTTACTTTTATTAGGGCTCCTTAAAGCTGTTGCAAGATGTGTCGTCTTTCTCTTTAAACTCATGTATGTTTGATATTTTGATGTGTGGTCTGGATTAAAGGAAATACTATTTTTGTGTGTTGCTACATAGATTTACAGAACCAATTTTGTGTTCACAAAACCTTACCTCGTCACTGTGCTTTTCTTTACATGATCCCCTACACACAAAAGAGAAGAAATACAACTAACAAAGAAAGGATGAATTGAAACAATATTTTCTTTACTTTGCATACATGTATTTTATTATCAATTTTTTTTACAAAGTCTCTTCAATGTTGGATAATGCATGAAGGGCAGAAAACATCCCATCCCAATGTGAAATCAGCCAGTGCTATAGGTCTGGAGATCCCTTCCCCCAAGCGCTTAACACAGAGAGACTTAAACACATGCACAGAGCACAATAAATTAACTTATTAATAATTAAGGCTTACAATTCACAGCAAATCTTTGACAGTTTGAGACAGGCCACAAAAGCGCAACATATTTCCCACCTGATTGTTATGAAAAGTTCAACAACATGTGAGGTGAAATTAAAAAGGTTCTATATTGTAAATAGACCTAATACTACACCATGAAAAAGTTCTATTTGTAGGCTTGGGAAAATTAGAGATAGCAGTATGAAAAAGGTCCTATCTGAACAGAAGAACCACCATAACAAAAATTATATAGATTGGTAGCCCAGTTATAAAATAGAAAAAAATTAGGAGAAAATAAAAGGAACATTACCACTAAAACGGCTTTGTCATAAAAATTTTAATCTATAAATAATCCAAACTTTTCATTGCCTTTGTCTCAAAAGCACTAAGAGTGTAGATAGAACCTTTTTAATGATTTTTCTTGCAAAGTCTACAATGAGGTCTTATTGAAGATATATGTATAACTATATATGTAGACAATGCAATACATTGTATTAAAATACATTATTTATCTGGCTAAGTATGGCAAATTGTTTCAACAGCTTCAATTAATTATTTGTAAAATACACTGTATGTTGAAATCAAGATTTCAAACAGCAAATCAAACAATCATTCCATTTCCAATCAATAATCTAAACAAATTTTGTGCACAGCACTGTTTTCATAACTTGTTTAAATGTGTTTGACAAAAATGTGGTTTTAAGTTGGTCTATCTTAGTCTATGTTTTTATTTTTGTTTCTTGCCTAGCATGAGCTTGAACATGACCCAAAGTATTCCTTAATGTATTGCTTTTCACAAATATCTAGACTTGAGGGTCATTAAAGGTAAACTAAACAAATACATTATATATGTTTCTAAATACAGACACACAATATTTGAGGGACATGGTGGGGCATGGGTACAGCATGCAACTTTTAACAGGTGGGTTGTCAGTTCTATCTCTTATCAGGCTGCCTTTTTCTCTCCTGGTTCTCCATGCCAGTTGGTGGAATTCGATTAAGATACAACCCTGTTTAAAATAGACTATGGCTTTATATATAAACTTTTCACAAGGTACCAGTACCCTTTTTACTTTCTCTGTGCAGTTACTGTTTAATATAAACTTAAGATAAAACAAACTGTTAGGCTGCCCCCAAATGTGAACATCCCAGTCCTGGTAATCCCAATCTGTAGTCCTGCTGTGATATAGGATCCTCCTAGAAAACCTAGGACTAGCAAGAGACGTTAACCACTTGCTCAGGTGAAATTTACAAAATGATGTACCAATAGAGTGTATCTGTCTATGAATTTGATATATCTTTTCAGCCAAACTCCAATGAATCAATAAATTATATTCTGAAAGTGGCAGAGTCAAAGATGATTGGAACTAGTGAATGGAAGTGGACAGACATTCAGTATTTGCGGTAGTGTACAATATACATTTGCATTATTGCCTCCGAACTAGGGTCGAGTTCGATCCCACAGCACTCAGGTGCTCAAACTAGGAGGTATATATGCTTTCTCCCATTATACAGAGATTACGCCTAGCTGAAATATCATAATGTTAAAATCTCATCATCTTCTCAAATAACTCTGGCTGCCACTCAATTTATCCCTTGTTATAAATAATGGCCAATATACAGTTGCGTTCAAAATTGAAATATTTATAAACTTAATTACTTCATTGCTTTTTACAGACAATGAAGGGTTGGGTTGGTTTAACGTCCAACAGCAGCTCTATATAGGCTATATTGTGGACGGGCCCCAAGACGGACGTCTGACAATTTTATGTGCTGCCACACACGAGACACCGGGGATACCATGACAGCCAGGAACTCGGGACCTTTTGCGTCAGAAGCCGATGTTCTACCCCTGGACCACCGCGCCTCCCTTACAGACAATGAAGAGAAATGGTACACAAACAAACATTAATTCTAATCCAGACAGGAGATATGATACACAAATTTTGGCAATTCATTTTTCATAAAAAGGGTAAGAATAATAGATGTTTCCATTACAACAAAAATCTCCCACTTTCTAATCGAATTTTGAAAACTTGAAAACATTGTATCTTTACATTTCAATAAAGAGGAGGCTTATATGATAGCAGAAACATGGACTGAAGAAGGATATACACAAGTAATAACAATAAAAAAAAAAGGATCTTTGAAATCATTGTTTACATTATCATGTCTTATAATTATTTGCACTTATTTTAAAAAATGTCTCTTTGATGAAATTTGTCAAAACAAAACAAAGACAAAAACAAAACAACAAAAAATATATAAATGAGAACAATGAGAAAGACAAATAATTTGATAGGATTCTATGTCTAATTTATAATTTTTCACAAGGCTGGTGTATTGTTTTTTCTTGTGAGCAAATTTTTTTTAAAGTTTCTTTTTGTTTTAAAAAGCATCATTCTTCAAAAACCAACAAACTTAGAAAGAAAAAAAAAATTATTCATAAGATACCTTCACCAAAGAAAACATGACTCTGACTGGGATGACAAAATTCAGGAACTATAGCGTATTACAAGAAAATATAACTATTGCATAAATTTATTGGCTTAAATTTTCCTTTCTGCACATCAGTCTGAAAGCAATATTAAATATATTTGAAAGAGGCATGGAATACAGGGTAATTTTAATAAGAAATTTTGTTAATACATAATAATAAAAATATGAAACCAGACATTTCATGATTTATAACGGTGTGAAATTGACAAATATTCACACAAAAATAAAATGCAACTTATACTTTTGAAAAAGTCTTTTGGGCTAGAAAAATGTGGTTTTAAAAACATTTTCCAAATCTTACAAAAATAAAATTTAGTGGGAATTTAACCCAGAATGTACATAAATTTCAATCTTGTCATGCACAAATTATGGATTTCAGTTTCTCATTCCCAATTTCAATATGCAGCAATGAAATATAGCTCAGTTAAAAAAAAAATCCTTCGGATGGTGTAAAAGCATTATAAAATCAATGAAATAGGATAATTCATTAGACCCTTGAAATAATTTGCATGTAATGTTAAGTTATCCAGGCCTTATAAAAGATAGAGTGCCAAAGGGAAAGAACCCCACTCCCCTCCCCAGAGGCTGAGAGGACCCATCATGTCATTTAAACTTGACAGGACACAACAGGTCAGACCTAATTCAAATTCAAAACCTCGTCATCTGAATTACAGACACAGCACAACAAAATGATGCCTTGAAATGTACACTGTGTTATGTGGATATCTTAGAATTCATAAATGAGATAACTTTGATTTTCAAAATAAATAATCTTCAATTAGTGATTTTTTGCAGCACAGAAGATTTGTGTTATGTTACTCTTGAATATTTCCCTTTCAATATTAAACTAATCGCACATAAGATTCATACAAATAATACTTGGGATTAACCATTTTGTCAACCACACAAATCATTAATATAAAGAGTAATAGTTATCCTAAAAAAAAAACACACAAAAAAACCACTGCCATTTGCATTTGAAAACGTTATTCATAAAAAATACATGCAAGAATATTAATTTCTGTGAGAAAGTTATCCTGTTATTTCATTGTGGGGTTTTTGTTTTCTTTTTAATAAATTGACTATGACTTTTTTTCCGCTTTCACCTCATACGGAGTTTGTGCAAGTATTTATCTTACATGGATACAATCTGGGAACTATTTAATTTATGAGTTATCTCTGAGTCCTTTTCCTTTTTCCCAGCTTATGTTTACGTTGGCTTCTGGAAGCCCCTTCAGATGATTCTCTTCGATCAGAAAATGGGGCATCTCCACCTTTCTCTAGAATGCTGTCTTCAGGTTCACTACATGTATTTCTGTCCTCCTCTTCAGTTGGTACGTTTAATGTAAGGTCAAGTCTTTGTCTCTTTGGGTTTGGTGGTGTATGGCTTGAGGTTCCATGCAAGAAAGGGTTGGGTACTGATGCAGCCGCAGGTCCTCTCAGCCTCACCATAACAGCATGTTGCTTGGTCTGCAAACTAGATCTGAAAATCTCTTCTGCATCGGATTCTTCAGAATCTTCTTCTTCTTCTGAGTCCATGAAATTAAAACCATTGTGAACATGGTCTCCATCACTGCTTTCTCCTTCGTCATCTGTGTAGCCCTCGAAAACATTTTTCAAGGGAAGGCATATGTTACAAATGTGATCATTTGAGGTAGAAATAGAAGTTGCAGAACTCTGTGAGGACAAACGTGCATTTGGTACGGGGGGAACCTGTAGTAACCAGCCCAGGTTGTTGGACAGAAATAAACGCAGGCCTGGGGGCATTTGGAGGACGTCCAGCACACTCAGGTGAGGAGGCACCAGTTTACGCAGCTGCCTGCAGCACAGGAACTGCAGTGATGAGGCGAATGAGCAGGAGGAGATGACCTTCATTGCACTGCGTGCAGCAGTTGAGCATGCCATTGGGTACAGGGATTTTCCGCGTAGTCCTTTGTAGGCAACACCTGGTGAAAATTGGATAAAGTGTTGAATTAAAACAAATAAGCTATCCAACTGATGAGCAGGGCAAGAAACATGGCATGGGGAGTCAGCTATGAAGCAAAGAACAGAAGAATCTTATTTCCATTCATCTCTTTCTTGGGTAGACCGAAAAGTACATGCAAGCCTACAGACAAGACAGTCAAATAGTTTTTCAATAAAAATGTTATAAGCTATACCTTATACCCTTCCCTTTTGTGAAAGGGCAGAGGTGCAGTGTGACATTGTTTACACGTACGCTACTATGCTAGCATGTGCGAGGGTGAGTAGTGTTCACCAAATCAATAGTTTGCCGCGACAGACTTACATATGCTCGGAGTCTGTTCAGGCTTAGAAGAGAGGGGTGATTAGAGAATATGTGAACTAGAGTCTAGATGTTTGTAGAACTTTCTAAAAAATTCTCCAATGTTCACGGATGACCTGGAGAGTTCTAGATCTGTGTCTTCTGAATATTAGAGCAGAGCGTGGTAGAGAGAGAATGATTCATTGAGGTTTTTTGTACTGCAGAGAGAGGAGTGTTTATACTTCTGATCATGTTGTAACATCTTGCCGCAGTGAACGAATTTGTTCGGATCCATTATAGATCTTGATATATTGTCAAGTACTGATTTAGATCTGGACATTCTTGAGTTGTATTCTTAGCCCTCAGACAGGGTATTTATTAATAAAGTTAAATTATTGCGTTTCTACAAAGGATTTCACCATTTATGTCTGTCTGAAACTGAGTTCATAATGAAATGCTTTTACTATACGGATTAAACTAAAGTTAGAGGCCGTCATGTTGAGCATTATTCAATGGTCCATCCATCTCAGTAGCATGCTGTCAAGTTGAAAATTGCTTTATGAAGTTACATTTTATGTCCAAGAAATTTGCGCCCTAACAATTGAACTCCTTAGAAAAGGAGGAATAGAGAAAAGAAACCTTTTTTTAACCAATATGTAGCAGACAGATATTGGACATAGAGATAAAATTCAATGTAATAAAAATTAAACAATGCCTCCAAACCCCATTAACTTAAGAGGATACAGGTCCCTCATTTTGTGCACGTATCAGACCATGAAATGCAGCGTTGGAAATGACTATTTCCTTACACTCCTCTCAATCCTTTTCCGTTTTCGGATTTGGAGTATTATATAACTAATTCCTTTTTTTGTGTGTGCCTTTCAATTACTATTAATTTAGATTTATGAATTACTTATAAAGTACAGTTATATGTAACATCAATCAAATACTTGACATGGAGGCATATAAGACAGCACAAACAATATAATTACAAAAGTGTATCTATAAATATTTACCAAGGCTGCGTCTGTTTTTGAAGAAAGCCAAAGTTCCGTGCCACATGTCTAAATGGACACCTATGATGGCCCCTTGACCATATCGGCCACAATAATCTGTCTTTCTGTTGTTGTGCTGCAAACGTCCATCGTAAGAAAAGCCCCAGCTGTCGCCGTCTATGCCGAGCATGCTGGAGAATTCATTGTGGTGGCCATTCAAATCAACGGCTGGTGTACCAACACCAATCATCTGAGGAAGCAATATGCAAATCATAATAAAAAGGAAAATAACTTGAGCATCAATGATGTGTTGTTGTTGCTTAGCATCCAATGTCAGCATTATAAAGTCTATATTGTGTACGGGCCCCAAGACTAACGTTTGACAAGTTGACATTTTGCATCACAGAAACAGTGTGTGGATACCATGACTCTGTCTAAGCCTGTCACATAAAACTGACACCGATCCAACCAGTAGGGGATGAGTTGCCAGACCAGGGCTCTAACCTATCAATGAAGTGGAAAATGAATCATCCATCCATTTAAAACAAAAAGAGATAATAATTTTAATAAAAGGATAAGGGCAAGTTTCACAAATTGAACTCCAATGATCTCAATTTGGGATTGGGACAAAAGTTATGCAATAAAGACATGTTATATATCAAATCAAACGTTTTGAAATGCTCATTTTTTTAAAACTAAAACTAGTTTATCCTGCATGCTTTTTATTCTTTTAAAATAATTTTGTACCCAGTTATTCTTAATAGTTAGGTCTGATCTGTGGAAGAAAACATTCTATAAGGTAGATATTTTTTTTTTCAATTGGTGTGTTTTGGTTTCTCGTTGAAATACTTATTTTAAACATAGGTTCAATTTTGGCACTAGAATGTCTTTATTTTCTTGTTAACAATTTGAATTTGAAGTTTGCTTTCTAAAATCTATCATTTTCCTGTTTGGCATTTTAAACTAAAAAAAAGGTAAGTACATTAAAATTGCATACAAGTGAACAATGTTAATTTTGTTTAAAATGATAGCCAATATGTTTTCTACACAATCTGTTCTCTAAGATAAGATAAGATAATTTTATTTGTCCCTCATTGGGGAAAATCGATTTGGACATGACAAAGTATTTTACACACAGTAATAATAATAAAAATAAACATTTTACATTACATAATATGAGTGATGGCTCACATACATATACACACACACACGCACACAGTTACAAGCTCGCATTAACACATTCGTTTCATGTTGAGCTCCTCATTTGCCGTGAGCCTGATGGCACAAATGAATTATTGTAGCGGTCGGTTCTAGCTTTAGGTTGAATTGTGCGACCGCTGCGTGTGGAAAACATAAACTCCTGATTTAGTGGATGGTCGATATCTTTAGTTACATCTAGACATTTTTTCAAAAGTGGCCTCTTATAAAGATCAGTGAAAAGTGGTGGGTCCAGTTTCATTATTTTACCCGCTCTTTTAATCAAACTATCTATTCTATTTTTATCTTTTGAAAGAGCTGAACCTCCCCAACAAGTAATGCCAAAACAAATAATGCTTTCTATGGTTGCATTGTAGAATAAAGTCATAATAGTTTTATTAACATTAAAGGAATTGAGTTTTCTTAAAAAGTACAGCCTTTGGTTTACCTTTTTACATAAATGATCAATGTGAACATTCCAGTTTAATTTGGAATCTATTGTCAAGCCTAAATATTTGTAGCTGTCGACAATTGTAACAGTCCTGTCTTCAATCGAGAGAGGAATCACTATATCTTTCTTTATCCTAAAATCAAAAATAATTTCTTTTGTCTTATCTACATTGAGTGTCAGAAAGTTATCTTTGCACCAGTCATGGAAGTTTTTTACCTCGGCTTTATAACCGTCCTCTGAGGTGCTTAAAGGCCTTGTAGAGTTGTGTCATCGGCAAATTTAATAAGACGAGTGTTTACATCAGTGGCCCTATAATCATTAGTATAGATAGAATATAAAATTGGAGATAAAACACAACCTTGAGGAGCACCCGTGTTGGTTACTATCTTTTTGGAGTATGTTTCATTGATATTTACAAACTGGGGTCTGTTTGTGAGGAACTCTAATAGCCACAGAATAATACTGGTGAATTTTAAAGGTAAGTACATTAAAATTGCATACAAGTGAACAATGTTAATTTTGTTTAAAATGATAGCCAATATGTTTTCTACACAATCTGTTCTCTCTGAAGATTGCATTCTGGTTCTTTAAAAAAAAATACATTTATACATGTAAATATGTTTAAAATTAATAAAATGCGTTTTAAGTCCTGAAAACGTACAATTCAAGAAATACACTTTTACTGCAAGTTATTTCCCTTAACCATCCAACTTGGATCTAATTCATAAATCTACTGTTTGCAATAGGACACACACCCTTGGTTAAGCTTAGAAACATAAATACTAGTTTACCTGGTCCCTAAGAATAACACTTCTCTCACAAGCTACGATAGTTAACAGTAAAAGGTGAGGGTCACGGAATGAAATATGACAAGCAGCGAGGGAAGGAGTGTGAGGAGGGGCAGCCAATAGCCAACAAACAAGTTCGTTGAGTCTGAGTTGCACTGCATTATTAATGTTGAAGCTGTAAGGACCTCAAGTGCAGCAGTTTTGAAACCTGCTACAGGCAAATAGCTGTTTATTTCCTGTGACAATAAACTAGACAAAAAAAAATTACGTCATGCGTAGAGGGGAAAATTCACTCTCCAATATCAATGAACAAATTAATATTCTCAGCAGTTGCTTCTATTAAAAAAATGTAGTTCTTCAGTAAACAAAACAAAATTAAATTATACACTCTAACAATGTCCTCATTCAAACAGAAGTACAAGAATTAAGATCCACAGAATTGATCCATGGATTCTACAGCTCTTTGATTTCAAACAAAAATGGCTACATTTTACTGATCAAGTTGTCCAATCCAATTCTAAAGGTTGTTTTCAAGCCTTGGG
>RQTK01001069.1:37716-63060 GCA_003991915.1 Elysia chlorotica
CAAGAATAACAATGGTGAGGAGATAATTTTTTATTATTTTAAAATTTTTAATTGGAACTATCAATGCATGAAGCTGTTTATATAAATGAATAGTTCCCATTTTGCAGAGCACTTTTTTCGTTAATGGCTCAATGATCTGAGTACTATTCCTTTCACTATGACATACTGCTTCGGCAATACTAATGATAAGAATTTATTTTCCCTTCAAACTGTCTTAAGATTCTTTCCCTTCTTTCTCCTTTCCCTACCTCATAATTTGTGATGCAAAAGAATAGTTTATAAATTTTTTTTCTTCCTTTTTTAAATTAGATTTAAAAGAAATGGTCTCATAATCCTGAGATTGAAAATCTACCTTTTGCACAAATTTTGTTTCAGGATGACCTAAAAGAATCACTGAAAGGACTTGAAGGTCTTTTAAATGAATTCTTTGCTCCCAACACTAATAACACCAGAAAGAGGGAGATAGGTAATTCTCTGTTTTCTTTTTGTTGTTTTCTATTCTTTTGTCAAGATTTAAGTGATCAGTTAGGACTGTGTTTTCTGTCTTAAATTAAATTCGGACAAGAAAATATTGTATGATGATATATATCCAAAATTTATTTATTTCATAATATAGGGTATTTTTCATGCTAATGGTAATTTTCTGTAAAGCTGGACAAATTATTTTCTCAAACTCATTGCGTATTTTCATCAGAGCTTAAAATTTTTATTTAAAACACATCTGGCACTGCATTTATCTGATGCCTGTATTTGTTTTTGTTTTTTTTCAAATAAATTATTACTTCAGTATAAGAAAACTGCACATAATTTTTTACATCAATTTTAGTTTTTGATTGACTTTGTGTTTTATTTTACAGTAAAGCACGGTAAGTGCCTATTGCCTGGTTATAGATTTGGTGATAACAGGTTAAGGTATCCAATTCTTCACTTTCGTAAATAATTCAATGATTAGTAATTATTTTGAGTAGGAAATTGTTTTGGGTAGTCAATTTCACTTTTTTTTATATGCCTGTTAAGTGTTACAAGCAGTTGAGTTATTATATACCAAAATTTTCTATTGTTCACAGAGGCAGTGTTGGCAAATTTCACCCAGATGTCCAATGCTTGGGAGATGTGCTTGTTCTTTATGGGTCACACTCAAAACGAATATGTGATGATGTTTTGTCTGAATGTGCTAGAGGTAGATATGATTTTATTTTTCCATCTTATAAAATCAAATGAAATTTCTTGTTATCTAGATCTAAATTTCCCCTGATATTTATGCAAGGGCTTCAAAAATGCTTCCTTGTTCAGATATATCTAAACTAAGTGTGAAGTGAGTGAGTCTGGTCAACTTTATTTGCAGCAAAGGGAGTGTAAAGCCTTTTGAATGTTGGTAATTAAATTTGTAAGCCTTTAAAACTAAAACACCATACTTTAGGAGTATATTTTTATTTAGTCAACACGCTTCTTACTTTAGTCAACTTAAGGTGAATCATGGGCAAATCGCAGTTTTGAGCAATAGCCTTCTATAGAAAAACTACCTTTTATTGACATTTTTCGTTTTCACATAAAACCATTATCACTGGTTCTAGAAATGATAGTTATAATTCTTTCAACCTCTTACAGTGCATTTTATCCTCTGACCACAATCTGATTTACAGCTTGTACCAGATGTTGCCTCACAAATTATATGATTTTTATGTTAAAAAAAGAAACAAACACCTACAGTCTAAAAACTTTTTGGTCACATTTTTCCCCCCTCTTCAGACCTTGATTAGTCACCGGTGGGTCAGTTTGGCAGCATCTGACAAAGTCCAGATTAGAACCCATCTGAACCAGTCTTTGATGAACCAACACTCCAACATGCCAGTGTACATCCGCAAGAAGGTGGCAAAGCTCGTCGTCGACATCGGACGCAATGATTGGCCGCACTTCTACCCAGACTTTTTCTCCAATATATTACAGGTTAGTACAGATAATAATATATTAGTGAAAAGGAATAATTGTTTTGTAAAATATGTTTAACATACACTTTTTGCTAATCCTGAAAGGTAAAAAAGGTTGTAACCATTTCAGTTTAAGGATGCTGGAAATTATGTGTGAGTAAATTTTTACTTCATTTTTGTTTTGTTTTTTACCATTATGTCTCTTTGTTGTTCATAACTAGCGTATTTAATTTATATTTAATCTAAGATATGGTTCAGAGTCCAAAACCAAAAGCCGTTGTAAAAAAATCCATTAAAACCCACTCCTTTTGTTTTCTTGAAATGTAACCTTTTCCAAACACACGATTTTACGCCTATTCTCTGTGTGTACACTATTTTTGGGGAATTATGACAAATTTTAAAAGGTAAAAGCTTTGATATTTATTATTTTGAAATGTAAGGTGTGCAGATCAATACATAAAGGTGCTGATACAATAACATAACCTGCACAACATATGGGGGGAGGGGGTGAGATGGGAAGAAAAGGCTTAAAAAAATGTTTGTTGCTATCTCTGTGGCACAATTATGGGTGTTTTTTGTTTTTACATTAATTTGCTATTTACATTTTGGCAGAAAATTAACTCAGCAGAGCTAAGATTTTTTTTTGGGTCTAAATCTAAATCAATAACATTATTTATTTCAACAAACTTGGACACTCAGGCTCAGTAGGTTTTTGCTTTCAATTATATGTTGACGGGTCACCTTCTCCCACTCTTGTGTACTTCAGCTGGCACAGCAGCCAGAGACAGCCCTGCTGGGTGTGACATTACTCCAGACAGCGTCAGAGGAACTGGCCGCCCCTCGCGACGACCTCAGCATGGCCAGGAAGGATGAGCTGTATCGCCTTCTCTTGCAACAAGTGCCTGCTGTCCTGGGAGTCCTAAATAGTCAGTAATTCTCATCTTTCTGTTTGTGATGAATAATGTTTTTACAAGATCAGCAACATGATGGTGTACTGGTACCTAGATCTTATAGTAATTATTAAACAGTTAGCATTTTATGTATGTTAATGAATCGTGTGTAAAGTTATTTTGAATAAGATTTGCACTGAAGAATTGTTTTACAAAACTTATTGTTTGTAGCACTTGGTAAAGTGGATATTGGACTTAAAATCTAGTAAAACAAAAGCATTGCAAAACACATTTTTTTTATTTTCAGAAGAAAAAGATATTATATTTCACACTTTCTGGGCATTTATTTACAGATTGATTAATTGGTATTGTAATACAAAGCTGGTGCATCACTCTCTCTATAATGTAGCAAACAACACTTTGGAGCCAAAATTTTAAAATTTGAAGAAATATGTAAAATACATTGGTTTTAAATTAGAAGTAAATTCTAAAATAAAATTAACATCTTTCCACTTTTGACATAAAAATGTAAAAAATATTGCATTAAGTATTTGTGACCCAAATCAATGCTATCACTTTAACTTTGTAGCCAATTAACTCAAATGTACATAGCAACATTTTCTCTTGTAAATTTAAATTTTTTTTTTTTTAGTCATTATAATTCATTTACAGTCCTAATTAGTTTCTATTATGAACTGAGTACTTGTAATAAGATGATCAAGTGTTTTGGTACAGTACAACTCGTATGTAAAACAAATATGCATTTGCATCACATTTACATTTGGTATCAAATAACATCCCATAAAGCATTAGGCTTAAGCTGCGTATGGTAATTTCAAATTACCACTTGACTGTTTGAAGATCAACTCAAATAAAGTAAAGTAGGATATTCTAAAATTTTACAGATTTAAAACTTTTGATGTCATTTAGTACTCAACGCTTGTGTGGTGCAAAAATACATCAGCCCACTCTTAGACCCTAAAGTGTTACATGATACATGCAAAATATGGTGTCACACTAAGATATATCCCACCTTTTCTCCTGTTAGCCAAATTTAGACTTGAAGGAAGTGGCAAATCAGGAAGTTGATCTATTAGGTTGATAAAAAATGGGACAGGCAGTTTTATTTGCTATATTTTAATGCAAAAATTTTAAAATAGGCTCACTGCTTTCATATCCATTGGGTGCTCGTATTACTTAAACAAGGGTAACATGATACTTACAATACTAAAAAAAGTCCATATTTTTCAATACAGGTGCTTTATAAGGTGGGCAAATAGCATGACGCCAAGCGTCACAAATGACACCAATTATTTAATTCACCCAATTAGTTAAACAAATAAGGTCGAAGAGGTGCTGATCACACTCTAAATGATAGAGGAAAATATACTCAAAATCATGCTATGCAACATGGAAATATGTAGATTTTGTAGCAATTTTCCGTACAAAAACTGTTATAACTCACTAATAAAAATGCCAATAGCTAAACGCTTTTAAAGAATGTCTCATTGAAAAATATAGACCTAGGAGGCACTTTTTATTACACTCACCCTGAATAATTATGGATTTGAAAATAGCAGTGCTTAGACCATATATCAATATTTCGTTTTTGTTTTTAATTCATCTGACAATTTGAATTTGAAAATTAAAAACTACTCTACTGTCTACCTGTTTTCCAGGCATTTTAGAGTCCATGTTGGAAAAGCACCGGCATCTCGTAGCTGCCACGCCACCTCCATCACCAACATCAGGCGATGGAACCCCTCGCCCTTCACGTCAGGCCTCGCAACAACTATTTTCTACATCACCCATAGAGAATGGTATGCCAGCTATTTTTGTTTGCTAAATAGTTTTTCAGCAAGACTGTGGAACCAATAGTCAATATTTGAAAAAAAAAGCAAAAATTATTAATATTATTTTTATTTTGTAAACTGATACAGTGGACCTTGGATATAGCGAAGTGGTTGGGCCAGCTCCAAAACTTTGTTACATTTGAGGTTTTGTTACAGGCATGCTCGTAATAACACAACAAACTTGACACTCTAGGAGTTTAGTTTACTCTCTCTCTCTTTTTCCCCCAGTGAATCTGCACCTTCTCTTCATGACATTTTTGTGGTTTTCCCATCTAATATTCGTTTATAATGGTTTTAATTTTTTGGTGCTGTCTTTCTTAATTATTGAAAGTTTTAAAACAGCTTTTTTCTCTTTCTCTCTCTTTCTCTCTCTTTCTCTCTCTTTCTCTCTCTCTCTCTCTCTCTCTCTCTCTCTCTCTCTCTCTCTCTCTCTTTTGTGGTTTTCCCATCTAATATTCTAGTTCCAAAGATTTGTACTCAAGTGCCTATTTATGATTTAATTTTTATGTCGTTTTGTTAATTCTTATCATTAAAAAAAATTTTTTTCAATGCCCACCATTTTTTGTACTGTGTTAAAATCTAAAACTGAATTCTGCCATTTCTACTTTTAATTGCTAAATCAAATGAATTTTAATTCAGTCCACAATGTGTACTGTGGGCCTGTCATCGCCTGCCAGACAGCAATGTTGACAGAGTTCAATGATTATACACCTTCATCCCTTAGACACCAGTCCTGTGCTGGCTAGCTTTGCCTCTTTGCACAAGCTTACCTTCTGAGGGGAGTGACAGCACAGAACCTTAATCCGCTAATCACTCAGTACACGCACATACACATCCGCACCCAGAGACAGCCCTGCTGCATTTTTGCATGGGGAGCTTGCTTGTTTATGATCCCTTTACAAATTTGACTTGAACTTTACCTGCACATATGTACTTCTCTACGCCCAAGTTTTTCATAGCTCTGTATTCTTAGAAATCTCTGGAAATCTCAACCACCACTCGAGCCCAGTACTTCATTACATCCAAGGTTTTTGTTAAATCTCTTCAAGGTCCATTTATAGGCTTTATATAAAGAGAAAAAAACGTCCCTAGCATAGTCTTTGTTGTGGATGAGGTTTTGTTGAGTCTAGTGTTGCTATATGCGAGGTCCTCTGTATAGATCGCTAAAATAGATCTGCTATTTTGCATTCTGATGTACATTCTTTATCTTGCTTTGTTTTTTTACTGCATTCTATGACGTGAATTGGGTGCAAAGTAAGTTTCTGCTGAAGCTTTAGCTAATTTTTTTTTTTATTGTAAGCTGGTTTGTATTCTTAAGACTTATGGTATATTTGGTAAAAGAGCCTTTTTTCTTTAAACAAACATCACTTTTTGTATTAAAGGGAATAAAAATCACAGTGAACTTATTTGTCTTTTACTTTTTCATGTAAGCTTCAGTATAGATTGCTCTGCACATTATGTCAAAACCAAAATGAAAAAACAAAACCAATCAACCTGCAAAAGTGAAATAATTTTTAGCAACTTTTCGTCGACCTTCCCCAGCCAAGTTTGTCTCTCTGTTACTGGGCAGTCCTAGCAGAGGCCCGCAGATGGAAGCCCTCCCACCGCTAGATCCGGCCTCCCAGCAGCTGTGCTGGGCCAGCCTCACCTGCCTGGCGCACTACCTGTGCTGGGTGCCACTCTCGGCTGTGGTGCGACCAAACCTCCTGTCCACCATCTTCCACTACGCAGCGTTCGGCTGCCAGGCCAGGCCAGACGCCACCAGTCAAAGTGGCAGTCCCAGCAAGGCGGCGAGGGAAGGGGCTTTCAGTAGCAGCACTCATAAGCTCGGTAAGTCCTTAGCTTTGCTTATTGGTGATTTATTACCTTGTTTATAGGGAGGGTAGCTTTGTTAAATTCTAGAGTATCAGTCTTTAGAAGTTACCTGATCTCTGGCAAGTTTATTTTTCATATTTCATCCCGAACTGTTTGAGTAGGTATCGGTAACCTATTGGTCGGAACAGGAGTCTTGGTATTCTCTGGCAGGGCCTGAAATTGTGAGATATTAGTCTTGAAACCTGTGTGGTATTACATGAGAATGTCAGATGTTAGTCTTGACAGTGGCCATAATATAACCTACTTGCTGATGTTGAAAGTTTAAAATAATTTAAATCAAAGCAAATCTTGTTCTAAATAAAGAGACAGGGCCTTCAATCCCAGCACTCCCAAGGTAGGTCGCTATTTTAAGTAGTAAGAGAATGTGCATAATTTTCTCCTCAGCGAGGTAGGTTCGTTAAGCAACGAAGTAAGAGGTTGGCAGTGGTAGCACCACATGATTGAAAGTGTAATTCATATGCCTAGACTATTGTGGGGTATTTTTGAAAAATTGATGAGAAAGCAAATTGACATTTATCATTTCAAGATGGAAGTTGTGCAAATCGATGTGAAGATGTGCTGGCACAAGTGCGTACCATTGCTTCAATATGTTAGTCGTGTGGTGAGATATGGCTATCAATCTTTGCTGCTCAGATATTTATTTGACAGCACTGATTTCTGTGCACCAAACGCATGTTAAATCTTCTATTCATATATGAGTCAAGTCATTTTTTTTGCTTGCTTGCATCGCAAATTGATGCTTCACCCCATATATGAAATTGCTAGAATGTTAAAAGAGTTAGAAAAGTTTTCTTCTATGTACTTTTTTTTCTTATTGGGATTTGCCAATATCATAAGGGAAAATTTTCAGCAATCATCATGAAATAAAGTATATTGATTCCCAGAACCTATCAATATAACTTATCATCCATTTCTTTGTTTTGTCTCAGGTGTTTTGGCTATGAATTGTATCAACGAGATTCTGAGCAAGAACTGTGTGCCCCAAGAGTTTGAGGACTTTCTGCTGCAGATGTTCCAGCAGACATTCAATCTGCTGCAAAAGATCACCAAAGAAAGTAACATCAGCTCCTCAGGAAACAGGCTAGAAGAATTGGATGAGGTGTACGTTTCCTATCTCTTTTTTGTTGTTAATCCTATAAATATTGTACTTTGATACATATATTATTTATCTTTGCTGCACTGGGAACAGATAGCAAATTATGTGGTATAGATGATAGATCTTTGCTGCACTGGGATAGCAAATTATGTGGTATAGATGATAGATGTGGGCATTCTAGGAATGAAGAAAGAACCAACAAAAAAAGTCTTTACCTTCATGATGAAGGTTTGTTAAATTGATGAAATACACAAGATTTAATTGTATTGATCAAAGCTTTATTAGATTATACAAATTTTGGCATCACTGTGAAAAAAAATGTAAAGGTTCAATACAGACAATTTAAGTTATTTATAATTTCTATGTGGTTAATTATTGTCCAATAATTTCATGAATACATTCATTCTAAGGCTCTTATTATTAAGAAAAAAGACATGTGCATTGGTTCAAGTATAGCAGGTTGAAATACTATTACTCGAGAGAAATGGTTGGAGGGTAAAGGGGGGGGGGGTCTCTTGGCCTTCTCAACTGATTTAAATCTTTTTAGCTTTTACTTCAGTATCTTTATTCTAAAGTAAGGGTAATGAAATAAATATGACAAAGATTTATAAAGTAGACCTGGATGTGTCAGTGTGCTGAGATTGTCAGATTTGTGACAATGACCGTCGGTCAGCTAATTTTTATGCCCCTGAACTTGAGTAACACCAAATTGTCAGTGGCAATCAGTCAACCACAGACAATTTTTGGCACATTCAGCATCTCTGCGAACAATATTGTCGGATAATTATTTTTAGACCTGCAAGTGTGTCTACAATATTGTCAGTTATCGACAATCATTGCCCCTCAGCTAAGTGAACCAATCTCGTAAACTTTGATCCTTCCATACCGGATTCTCACATCCTTAAAGTAGCCCTGTTCTAGAGCTAACTCTGAAAGTTTCTCGACTGTACTCAAGGTAACTGATGACGTCACACTCTGCAGAGTTCAGCCGGAAATTCCTTAGACTTATGCACTCGTTTTATGAGACATGTGCGATGGCATTTTATTGTCACTCAAATTCTGTTTTTAGATCTGATTTGAGTTAGTAAGCAGTAGTATTTTGAACTGTACAAATTTTTTAGGCTCTTTTGTTTTTCAATTCAAACTCTTAAAGAATGTTTTTTTTAATCTATCTAGTTCTAGATCTAGATATTGTTATAGTCTACCTAGACTATATCTTTCTACCTATCTCTCTCACTCTTATATACAGGTCTAAAACAGTGATTGGATGTAAATGATCCAAGTTTACCTGAAAATTGTACATAGGTGACTGCCATTTTGGTTGTTGATTTTTATCAATATTATGGCTAATATTTTCCTGTCTTCATTTGGTTTACAGGTATGTTGATAAGTTCACAGACTTCTTGCAGCTTTTTGTCAGTGTCCATCTGCGCAGATTTGAGTCAAACCCACAGTTCCCTGTCCTGGAGTTTTTGTCACTCCTTTTCAAATACACTTTTAGACAGGTTAGGAACTTATAATAACTTAGTCTACAATTGCATACTTAAACTAATATATGTTAAGTTACAGGCATTAAAAAAATGTATATTATGAACATCGTTTTACAACCTCTATTCATTTCCATGTCTTCAAGTTTTAAGTTAATTTGACTTTGTTCTGTGTTCTATCTTATTTAGTTGAAAAAGGGGTAATAATACATAGTTTGCGTATCATGTAACCCTTACTATTCATTGCAATTTAAAAAATCTAAATTTTTTTTACTAGCCCACAACTGAGGGTTACTACAGCTGCTTGGATATCTGGATAACTTTCCTGGACTATCTTAATAACAAGCTTGAGACCCGTCAACTAACTAAGGAAGACATCACAAACAGGTAAGTTAACTAAAATGTATAGGTTTCAACTTTTCTTTTGGTTTATAGTATTGTTGAAATTTACTGCAGCCTGTTACAGTCTCACTAAAATATATGTTATAATAAAAAAAAGTACTTTGGGAATGCAGGAAATTCATTGTTTTTGTTTTTTAGATTTACATATATTATTTAAACTAGGACCTTTTTTTCATGATGTGAGACTATGCCAGTACCATACAGTAGTACCCTTTCTTAACTTTCATTCTTTGATTAGAAAATATTTTGCTTTAAAAAAACAAACAACTAAGATGAAATGGCCATAAAGTCATTGCTTGATTTTTCTCAACTCTAAGCTGAGTTGTGTGTGAGATGAAATGTACATTTTTTTAGATCCATGTCATTGATTCATGAATTAAGGGGGTGTTTTGCTTCCTTCTGGCAGATAAGGTCTTGTGGGATTTGTAGAACATAAACTTTAAAACAATCCCAGGGGTAATTTTAACACACTATTAGTAGTAGAGTTTGTTCCTGTTCAGATATTACACAAAGTGGGAAAGAAAAACTTGTGAGTTTTAATTAATCTATAAATCATTAAACTTGTATCAATCAGATTTATGGCATCTTCATCTGACAAAGTTACACTTGTTTGACCAGATGCTTTGTCATATGACAGCCCGGGCCAATATTGAATTGTTTTTGGTTCCTGAAGTCAATGGAATATAATTTATGTTAAACACAATACACTCTCTTTTTTGTTATAAATAGGGTTAATAACCCACCTAGCTATCACTTACACTAATCTTTTCCAAACTCAGGCAAGAGACATACTTACCTGAAGTGAGCAGGCGTCATTAATTAATTTTGTTTGTGTTTTTATCAGATACAAAGAAGCCCTGACATCTCTGCTGTCAAGCATCTTACAGAAGTTTCAGTTCCGTTACAACCAGGCTCAACTAGAGGAACTTGATGATGAAGTACTGGATGATGATGTGAGTGCTGTAGTTTGCTAATTTCTACTGCAACAACATCAAATTTTATACACCCATTCTCTCTTTCTCTGTGGGGCCTGTAGCCCTAGGGTAGAACATCGGCTTCAGACGCAGGAGGTCCGTGGTTCGAGAACTAACAATTTCTCCCCTACTGGTTAAGTCAGTGTCAGTTTAATGTGACCGGCTGAGACAGGAGTCATGATATCCCCACCCTGTCTCGTGTGCGGCAGAACATAAAATTGTCAGATGTCAGTCTTGGGGCCTGCCCAAAATATAACCTATATAGTGCTGACGTTGGATGTTAAATCAACTCAACTCTCTTTCTCTCTCAAACACCGATGTACATGTGTCTTGCTCTCATTCTCCTTCCTTTGTTTTTCTCCATGTATATTTCTCTTGTAACACTTTTGAGAATAGCATACATTTGTGCTGACATAAAGAATAAAACTGGAATATCAATGACTCACTTTTTTAATGAAAATAAGGCTTACAAGTTAAAAGAAAAATTATTCTTCACTAAAACAAGCATTTTTAAATTGAGATATTTATATTTTGAATGACAGTCTATCTACTCTGTTTTTAATCTTGTGAGAATTTAATTTTAGTCTATTTGGGAAATTCTGGACTATTCTCACTATATATCAGTATAGTTAATATAGTTGGTTGAAACGCCAGAGTTTCCTAAAGTTTTGAGAGAAAAGCTGCTCAACAATGTAGTAAGCATGCAGTGAGAGATGACTTTCAGCCTTGTATGCACATGATGTAGAAAAACTACCTGATCTGTGTTTCGCAGGAGGTGACTGAGTGGCAACATTTCCTGCGACAAAATCTCGAGGTAGTGGCTAAAGTGTCCGAGCTCATGACCTCAGATGTCTTTCAATTAGTGGTAAGTTGTACGTGTATAAATGTATCCCCTGTGCTATTGTCATTGTCGTAGGTGAAATATCATTGTTGAAATGTGAATTAATAAAACTTCTAAATGATATGACTCATGAGATTGGTTGATATGGGAAATTTTAAACCATGGACAGACTTCAAGGAGATTGTGCATTGTCTTTGTACCCAACATTTCACTTTGAAAAAATATTTCACTGTCCTCTGTACTCATTGATCCCCGTTTCAAGAGAATACTTATACATTCTTGGGTATAGTGATTGTTTTTTTTTCTCATTTTTCACTGTACTCAGTGGGCCCCTTTTCAAGAGAATGCTGAGACCTACTTAGGAATAGAGAAGTTTGTGGACGTGTCTGGCATCGAGCGCCGGCTCCGCATCAGTGCCGAGAACGGATGCCGCAGGCTGCACTGTGTGCTGCGAGATCTCTCCTCCCTGTTGCAGGCCCTGGGTCGCTTGGCTGCACACTTCACCGGTGAACACTTTGTGGACAGGTTTAGCAACGCCCTGCAAATTGTCTTGAGGTAATGAGCTGTATTAGAATCGTCTGATCTCTCTTTTATGTTGATATTAATTTTCTTTATGGAGGGACATTTTACATAATAGTGTATATGATCAAGTGACCTTAGAGTTACATTTTAGGTGGTCAAATGAAACTGAATTGGTGAACACTGTAGACAGAACATTTTTCAGATTGTCTCCAGGTAAAGTGCTGTACTAGCATCTTCTGCTCGCTCTTTTTTATTTAATGTCCATATATTGTTTTTATTTTGGTTTTATTATGAAGAGATCCATTTACTGCTGATCACTGCTGTCTAATATATAATTATTTCTAAGATTTTAGTTCTTTTAATCAAATCCTGATATAAAGGCAGCAAGAATTAAATTGTGAATAAGTTGCTCTGAGATGAATTTAAAATGCTTTACATGTAGTTTTTTAAGTTTTGCCTGATGACTTGGTATAGGTCGTGAGCAAGCAATATGATCTTTCTTTTTTTTTTTTTTTTGTAAATACATTTTAAAAATTCAGAATTTTCACTTGTTTTGTCATTGAATAGCAATTCACTACTTTCGAAAGCATTTTTAACTTTTGTAAAGAAAGATGTCTTTTGATATTTTTTGTACACCAAAACATTAAAAATGCCCCTTTTCCCTGTTCAACAGGCTTGTCCAAGTATGCTCCTATGCAAGTCGAATGAAATTCTTTGAAGTAACCACCTCAGCGGGAGTTTTAATGCAAGATTTCACTGAAGTGTAAGTATACACTTTTTCATTCAATACTGACCAATTGTTCATGTATAACAGCAATTTTGATTTCTATCCAGTCTATTAAAATTAATGCTGTACTTCTTTCTCTAACATGATGGTTTTTGTTTTTTCGAAGTTGCTTTTTTTCATTTTTTTTTTAATTATTAATCTGAATTGGTAGAGGTTATTTTCTATATATTTTCTGTTTATCTAAGTTCTATTCCTTTGAATGACCTCTATTCTAGTCTTGATAATTTCCAACCTAACAAGCCAACTGCCCAACTATCAGTCTTTTTTTTTAGCCTTTGCATCTTTGCAAATTTGATAGTTTTTTTGATAATTTTAATTCAGAAAAATAATTACCATTTTTTAAATATATGTACATTTCATATTTGCAAACTCAAAAGGAGGACAAAACTAATGTTTTTAAAAATTACTTGCTCTTTTTGATCTTTCCCCATTGTAAATGATGTGTGTAACCTTTGCAGGCATGCCCAATCACTGGCAGCTATCAAGGCGTACGCTCACTGGATGTCCCAGTATTACGCAGAGAGCGAGCGCACAGCCCAGCACAAGGCTGACTTCCACTCAATGATTGTCACAGTGATGGAGGCTGTTACGCCCCTGATCAACAAACAGGTACATGATATAATTTTGTCCTTTGTGCTTTTATGTAATTAATCAAATCTTTAAGGTATTTTTAACAAATGACGGTTTACCTTTAAAACTTGAAACAAGTTTGACAGTGATCCAATTTATTATAATTTTTAAAGTATTGATGGTTCCTTCTTTCTTTTACTTTTTGTGTTCAGCGTTTTCAGAATGCATTCAAGTGATTCACTTTGTATTATATACGCAAGTTAAATTAGTACTGTGATGATAACATTTTTTTTACTAATTTAATATCAAATCACAATGAAAATATGTTATGTGTTAAAACAGTGATGCCAAATTTAGGTAGCTTTACAAATTTTCAGTAAAAAAAAAAGTTAGCAGGTGAGAGTTCATGAAAGGCATGTCAATGGTTTACTTTTTGTGATCTAATATCCTGACCTCTGTATGAGTAAGTTTCAGTAAAAAAAAAGAAAATAATAATAATAATAGTCCTGTGGGCTAATAACTAAAATGACTGAGATGTTTCCTCCTTTTCTCTTGCTTTGCTGATGACCACAGACCCCTGACAAGATACTCCAGTCGTCGGCCCACCTGCTCCTGTCCCTGATGACAACGGTGAGGCCTGCGTTTCTGCTCCAAGTGCAGCCGGTGGTCAGCCTGTATGAGTGTGCTAGCCAGGGCGCCTGTCAGAATCTCCTCATGGAGGTACGTGCAATGCATTTATTGGAGGAAACAAAAGAAATCAATGATGCCAATTTTCTATAAATTTACATATTTTCAGTAAAAAAAAAGATGGCAGATCAGAGTTCAGTAAAAGTCTGTTTTGTGATTCTATAAGCTTTGCACCAAATTCCAAACTATGACTCACTGTGAAGTATCTGTTTGTATCTTCCAAAGGGATAGGATATTTTAGAACCAACCACAGCTGGTGGACCTAATCAATAACCACCTAGCCATAAGACAAACACATATTTTTATTCTGGTTTCGGAATCCCTTTTGTTCCAGGTCCAGCTGCTTGTGTACAGGTCGCTGTCTCACTACCTGCTCCTGCCGTGGCCCAACTTGAGCTCAGGTCAACAGGACTGGGACGTGCGGGCTGCCCACCACAAGTCTTTCATCTCTCAGCTCACTGGTCAGTTTGTGGCTGTAGCTGCGCGACCTGATCTGGCAACCTCGAAAAACACCCTGGTGGAAGGTAGGTAGAATATAAGGTAATTTCATATTTTTTACTGTTAAGTCACATTGTGTACATGCAAGCAGCGAAATAGACGTTCCTAAAAAGATGAAAAGCTGAAGTTTTCAAATCTGTAAAAATTTTTAAAATTTAACTGTATTGGTTCAAAAGATATCAATTTTGGAAAAGCCTTACAAATATTTCAGTTTCATGAGCATTGCTGGCAAAATTCTGTGACTCAAGCATTTGATTGCCTTTTTAGTAGGAGATAAAACCTTTTAAATGTTATTTTGCGAGATGAAGATGTATTTCTGGTTTCCTTAGCCAAGCCTCTGGTCAGGCGGACCATGCAAGTGTGTCAGGATCTGGTGGAGAGTCTTGCCGGCGAGGTCGTCCGCTCCAAGCAGATCTGCTGCCAGAGTCTCACCGAGGTCACTCAGTTCACACTCAATGTCTTTCAGGCAAGTGCACAAACAAAAAACATATAAGAACATTCACTGCACTTATAAATAACTTAATGGAGGTTATGATAAAGTTCAGGCTGCCGATGACAGGCTTACATCTTGGATTGACATGCTAAGTCATATTATACCATTTCATTTAGATCTACACAAAAAATATGTGTAACAGCTAGGGAAAGATATGGAAATGAAACGATTTCTCGTTTTATGACATGAAACAAAATAGGTTGTTTTTGTCAATTCCAATGCCTGTGTGGGTGGAATCTTTTTTAAAAATCTTTTAAAAAATACTAATGGAGATATTTTGAGAATTTCATAAGTCCATTAAATAACATGAAGTATAGTTTAAGTTTCAAATACATTGAATGGAAAATATTATTTTCCTTCTTCTCTGCCCTTTTAAGGCCTTTATATAAATATTAATTTAAAAGAGCAGAAGTAATATCTTTGAAAATGTATTAATTATTGTAGGTTTAAATTTCATTATCAGATTGATCTCCCCGCTAGTTTGTGTGCTTTAATGGCAAAGTTATTTTTACCTATGCTATTCTCTTTTTTTCTCTCCAGGTGTATATACATGATGTAGAGGTAGTGGAGCACATCATGACATTCTTTCTGGCCATGTTCCAGGGTCTAAGAGTTCAGATGGGCGTGGCCTTCACGGAAAAAGTCATACATACTTTTATGAACATTTTCTCAGGGTATGTTGTAAAATAAGACGTTTGTAAACAAAATCTTAGATTTGATATTTAAAGCTTTAGTTGGAACTTCTGAAAAGTGTGATCAATCATTTGCAACAGTGAAAATACTGTTTCTCATGAAGTTACACTTTTTTCAACAAACCAAGCATAACATTCTTATTGTTCATATATATATTATTTGAGAGAGAAAAAAACTGTGGGAAGAAAAAGTTAACACACTAATTAACTTGTAATCGTAATCTAGCCATTTATAATATTTCTAAATTTAATTGGTATTAAATGGCAGTACAATCAATAGAAGATAATTGTAGACGTCCAAGTCTTTCTTAAATAATTAAAATAAAGAAAAACATATGAAAGTTGTGCTTCATAAATTAAAATGTTTGATGCTGCTTTTAATGAGAATGGAATTATTTAAATATTGTGCATAGATGTTATTATATTTTTGAAGTTTTGGTTGATCATTGTTTTGTGTTTGTTCATGAATTTTTAAAGCTCTTTGTTATCATCTTTTTCTCATAGGGAGCTATTGACTCAAACAATACACCAAGAAACAAGCGGAGCATTCCGAGTGATAGAAAAGTAAGATTAGCCTCTTGATTGACCATGAATGGTTGCTCATCTTGAAAATGTGTTTGAATTCAATGTAATTACCATTAATTTAAGAGTTTTATAAATATGCGTATGAAAAATCAGAGTTTGCATTCTAAGTGAACCAACAGGAAGCTCGTCAGTTTCTTTCTTCAAACTATGCAAATGTTTTCCCCCTAGAATTTTGTCAATGCATATACAAAAATTCTTTTTGATTGCAAACACTGGGATGCATGCAAGTTCAAGGAATTGACAAAGACATTGTAGGAGATGCAGAGATAGATCAGTGCAACAAGTAAAGCAAAGCATTCAACTTCTTAGATCTACTGATAGGCCTCCAATCAAGATCGTTGAAAAGAGCTTTGATTTAAAATTGTAGACTCAGTGACATTAGTTGCATTTACCCTTTCTCTGTTGCAATTGTAGTTATAGAAAAGATGTGAAGTTATCTATTTTAGATTGCTACACATGTATTTCAAGCAACAACAGGACTCAACACTTCAGTTAAATTTGTTTCTACATAACATCCAAATAAAGACTGTGAAGCTAAAATTTTTCCCTAAAATATGTATCAGTCCGGCATAGAAGATTTTAGTCATCCAAGTATGCAGAACAACGTGAAGGAATATTTTATGACTGCCATATGCTAGAGATCTACAGTAATGTGAAACACATTAATTTGGCCCTGCATTGTCAGTGTTATTGTTACTGTAGATGGAAAGCAAAAAGATCAAATATACGTAGGATAAGTTATCAAGGGTAATTATCACAGACAATGGTGAAGTATTTTATTGTTGTTGTTTATGTTGTTCTTTAAATTTGTGTAATATATTAATGGAACTTGATCCTGATCTTATCTACAGCTTTCTAAAAATCCTTGAGTTAATAGTCCAGGAGCCTGGAAGCCAGTTCAAGGCCTTCCTTCCACGGATCATCTCTATATCCATGGATCAGATCTACCCCATTGTTGCTCCAGTAAGAGTCCCTTTACTGTTTTTTTATGTTTGTTTACACAGAGGGTGAGTAAGGGATGGGAGACTGGAGAAGAAAAGAGAATTGGTTAAGACAGAAAGAAGAAAGAGGAGAGAAGAGAAATGTAGTAATGAATGTGATCAGAATTCAGATGTATTCTATTTTTGCTCCAAGATTCCCTTAACTACCGGTGTACACACAGAGGATGGGAAGAGGAGGAGAAAAAAAGATAATTGATTGAGGTGATTCATCAATAATGGTATTTTTTTCCCCACTTGAAACAATATTACTGTATAGCTGAATATGATAAAATCTATCACACTGTTGCTTCTGTAACATTTTCTATATAACTGATTTTTACTAAAAGGACTGTTAGGGGAAGAGGGGGAGAAAAAAAATGGTTATAGTGTACTTGATGGTGGTACTTTTTATTTCTTTCTTAAAATAACATTTTTGTAAACAGAAAGGAATGTTGGTGTTCATACATGTATTCTCATATTGTTTTCCGCAGCGACCATCTCCAGATATGAAAAGTGCCATTTATCACCTCCTGCATGAGATTTTAACCAACAACTGGCGGTATTTTTTCAAAGGGTCAGTTTTGGAAATGATGAATGAATCTGGAGACGGATTAGAAAATGGTGCACAGTTTACTTCTATACTTCAGGTTGGTGAAACAGGATGAATTTTTACTTCCTCCTGATGTACTCCTTGTTGATATAGAATTGTTTAGGACATTATTGAATGTAAAAGAAAAAGTAAAAAGGCGAGGTTGTCTCTAAAAAGTAACTTAAACTCAGTGTTAATCCAAAATTTTTCACACTATCGCATAGGCAGAAGAATGACCAAGAAAATAAGTGATTTTATCCTGTATTATAAATGCTTGACACCATTGAAAAAAAATATACCAATATGTAATATTTGTGAACTATTCTGCCAGTTCAGCTGAATACACTTCAGCTGGAGAGTAATGACTTAAGTGTTTTTACATTTAAATATTCATGAGGAATTTCAATCAGTTTTTTTCTTTTTCTAAGACTTAACAAGTACATTTTTGTCTGTTTTCAATAAGAACAATTTAATGACAATGAAACAGTATTGAGAAGAATAAATAAGTAATCCTGGAGTATTTTGAGCTGACGTTGAATATCGTCTTTCTTCCTTTCTCTTTCCTCAGGCATACGGCCAGTCATTCTTACAAACAGATATTAGTATATTTAGGCAAAACTTAGAATCTTTAGAAGCTTTACATTTCAAGTGGAAGCTGTACAGTAAGGTGAGAGTTAGTCCTTAAAACTGGTCAATATCTCTGTTTATACATTTTTATGTTTCAAGTAAAATAGTCTTGTGGAAAGTTTCACTTCTATTACAATACCATATTAACTTCTGAACACCTGCATGGTAGGGATAGTAAATCCTCGAAAATAAAATGTACATCCATTAAGTTCATCTCCTGGGCTTATTTTAATCCTTTAAAACATTTATTTTATATCAATGTTTTGTTTTAAAGATTTACACTGTTTCCTCTAGAAAACCTTCATTATTTTATATTAAAAATGCAGATTTTAAAATATAGAGTACCTCTTAAATAGTACACTACGCTCTGATTTGAAAAGAATAGAGCTAAAGAAAGAAGGAAAATCACAATTTTTTGCTCTACTTTATACCCCATCATATACGAATTCCATAAGACTTTCTTACTCTGAGTGAGATTTAAAAACAGTTAGAACATTCATTAATGTTGGGGACAAAATTCACAATAACCATTATATAGGGACGCTCTTCCATGTGTACTGTTATAAAAAATATTAATTCATATGATATCCTCCGCAGCGAATCTTCCGCGAAGTGATGATCCACCAGTTCCTGAAGGTTCTGCTGCAGGTGTTGATACAGAAGTCACATGACCTACTGCAGGAGGAGATTGTCATCTCTGTGTACAACATGGCGGCCGTAGACTTTGACGCTTTCTTCCGCGACTTCCTGCCAAGCTTCCTCACGTCTGTGGAGGGCATCGATGACGGCCAGAAGTCCATTCTTGCTGAAAATTTTCAAATGGATAGGGTAAAAGATATGTGTGTGTGGTGGCTTACAAGAAATAAGAGGATAAGACGTGGGAAATATAAATTGACAATAATTTACGTCCAGAGGTCCATTCTGGGCGAGAAATTCAAACGGATAGGGCAAAAGAATATACATGTAAGGCTTGCACACAAAAAAAACCCCCAAAAAACAAGGGGATAAGAATTAGGAAATATTAATTGTCATGAGAGGGAATTAATATTTAAGTTGTATCTTTGTATCTTTATTTATGCTTTTTTATAATTGAAAGTACACATTTTCTTCTTTTATTTTAGTTTTAGTTTTTTTTTTTATCTTCAATTAATTCAGAAGTTAATGGTTCTATTTTTACTAAAATGTGGCTTTGTTCATGTGCTTTATCCAAAAGGGTTCTAATATTTTTAGCCCTTAAAGCTCAATGCGTCGAATAATGATCTTGGTGTTAAAAAACTATCGGCCATATGCTCGGCTACATCACTGACTTAGCACCTCCGGGGATGCCGAGTAACTGCCATTGTTAGTGGACTTTCATTCGCGCTCTATTCCTCCTTTCTCCAGTATGCGAGTATGGGTATATAGGCTCTTAAAATATCACCCAATAAAATCAATGAATAGTTTGATGGAATTTCGGCTTCCCAGTCACAATTCAACAATTCTAAGAAAGGAATGGGCTGAGGAGGGAGCAAAATATCGGCCGTAGAGAATTTGGGTAACCCGGCAATGTTTTTGTCCTGTGTATAAAGACGAATGGACCATTGATGTAGGGGAAGATGCTGATGAAAGCCATGCTTTGACTGATTCACATGGGAGTGTCAAGTGCTGCTCCACTGAGGCACAAAGGCAGACAGACAGACACACACACTGATGTGAAACAGGCATTGACCACACTTAGTAATCGTTAATTGTTGAACGGTTTTGTTCCTGTGACTGTGGGCTTGTAATTAGAATTGGCTCACTTTTACAGTATACTGAGTTTTTTTGGATCGTAGGTCGACAAGCACTGTAGCTGCCAATGCTTTGCTTGATAGACAATGTTTGATCATTATCGCCTCTTGATAACTCTATCTGTTGTGGCCTGCGTTCCCAAGCAGATGTTGTGATGCTCGGCAGGTGTCCGAAAATCAGATCTGATATTTTTCAAAAAATTTGTGGGATGTAGATCTAAGGAAATATTATTAGCGTTGGCTCAGTAGTAAAGATAGCTCAGTAGCCAGTGTTCGGGACTGGTGAGCGGGAGGTCCATGGTTCAAATCTTTGGTGTCTCCGCTCTTTTTCCATACACACCCAAGAAAGTAAAAACTGGCTCTCCTTTATTCTTCCACTCAAAAGTAATGAAAGATCATTAAAAATCCGATTTCGCCCCCTAGTGGTTGGGTCGTTGTCAGTTTAATGTGACTGGCCGAGACAGGAGCCATGGTATTTCGACCCTGTTTGGTTAGTGGAACACATACAATTGTCATACATCAGCCTTGGGGCCCATCCACAATATAGCCTACATAGTGCTGATGTTAGACGTTAAACCAACTGAACACAACTCTCAACCCCTAAACAAACAAGATAGTGAATCAAGTAACTTCTCAGCGCAAGAGATATAAATAGTTTTATGAACCTTTACCCAGACATCGGCGGTACCAGCGCAACACTAAGAGCATCGGTTAACCAGTTAAACAGTACTGCCGCACCCCATTTTTTCATGCATACCAGTCTCAGATTGGCCATCTGGCTGTTTGGACAGCCTTCAAAGCACCCTGATGGTTAAAGAGAAATTACCCTCTTTTCTTGAGCTAGAGGCAAAGTCATGACTTATCAGACTTAAGTAAGAAAGTGTAAGAGACATCTATTAATTTTGCACTACAATTGCCTAGATGAGATAAAATTGTTCAGCTTCTGTGTTTTACAGTCCTTGCTTTCTCCAGGATTTCAACATTGCAATTATTTTAGATGTTTCAAGCTGTGTTTTTTATCTCTCTTGCTTTCTGCAGGACCTTCCATCCTTCACACAGTCGGTGCAAAGATTTGTCAATGACATCCGCTACTATTCCCTCATCAACAACAGCCTGCCTGCCGGCTCGGTTTCTCTAGTCCGGTGACAAATGTAGCGTGTTAACTTATGAGTGTGGCCGGTGATTGATACCATGGACCATTGAGTATTTATTGCAGCATGAGTATGAACGGATTGCGGAACAACGAGTATCAGTTGAGGAATGTTTGAGTGAAATTGTACTGGTTGACTGTTGCTTGTTTCAAAATGTATACATGTCAATTTTGAGCGTTTAGGAATTAGACTGTTTTGGGAGTACATTATTGATATGATAGCATTTGTTTAATATACAATGTGAAAAAAGAAAATAAACCTTATTTGGGTTTGTCACCAATGAAAAGGAAATTGAAAATGATACTGTTCTGATAACATAAATTCAACACATTGGGTTTAATTTCAATGGAGCAAACATTTGCTTTGTCTTTTTCAAACATTTTATCAAGCACTGATAGTAATTCAAACTACAATTTTTTCTGGATATTGATTTTGATCACATATTGCTCTATCATTATGCCGAAAATTGAATGTTTATTTACAGTGGAACCTAATTTGATAAATTCAAAGGTAACTTTTTCTTTTTTCTAAAATGATTGTTTTTACTTGGGAACTTCAATATGTAATTGTATGTAAAACATATCTGTTTGCGTGATGTGTTTGCTTGACTGTCATAAATCTGTGTGAGGAAGTCATGGTGTGGCAAGAATAAAGAAAAATCGATTATGGTGCTAATGTGCTTTTTGTTTTAAATTGATTGATACATGTATTAGCTTGCTTAAAAGAGAAAACAAAATGGATAAATTGTTTAACATTTTTTGTATGAAAATTATGTAAATAGAATGTGGATTTCTCATTCCTTGTGATAAAAAAAACATGTTTTAAGTTCCACCCCTCAAATACTCTAATAAATTAAAGCTCTTGAAACTTATGCATGCCTCCTTCTTCCTTTTTTTTTTTTTAAACTTATTAAATGGGACAGACTGACTGTTTCAACGCAGGTAACCATGTCCTGCAAATCATTCCAGCTGCAGTACAACCTGTTTTAGGTTGTTTTCTTGGAAGAGGGAGGGGGCAAGGGCGAGGGGAGCGGGAATTGTACCATGGTAAAGAGCGCAGCCTCTTTTTAAAAAGATTACAGGTTGAACCGCACTCTGACTGTAATCTACTGGTTTGCTTGGTATCTGTATTATGTGATCTGACTAGTTGGGTTCACCACTGTGCAGTCCGATCGCAAAAACGGATCTTTCTTAGATCTAGGAAACATTTAACTCAGAGAGAGAGAGACAGAGTTGCTCTCTGGGTTTCTCAAACTAAATATAGATGTTAAGGGTCCAGGCAGAGTGACATACAGGCAGACAGAGGACAGAGAGAGAGAGAGTGACTGGATGAAAGATAGAGAGATAGGGAGAAAGAGCGACAGAGAGACACAGAGAGAGAGAGAGACTGTGATAACTAATTGAAATGTATAGTTTACGAGAAAAGCGAGTCTTCATGGAGACATATGATGTGAAAGGCAGTGGTTTATTATCATCGTATCGGCGTATTAAAAGACTGAGTCACAGCTGTATTGCCCAAGAAGGGTGGGAAAAAAACCCAAAACAAGCGATGTGCAACTCGAAGCCCTACAGATGTAGGCAGTTGCAGCCATCTTTGATACATATAAATGATGTGAATAGATCTATATGTGCGAAGAAAACTGCAACTGTATTTATAAGAGAGCGGGAGAGGAAGAGATAGAGGGAGACAGAAAGAGAGAGAGAGAGAGAGAGAGAGAGAGAGAGAGAGAGAGAGAGAGAGAGAGAGAGAGAGAGAGAGAGAGAGAGAGAGAGGCAGGTAGGCAGAAAACGAACTAGAGAGAAAGAGACAACAATAATTGTTTTTCTTGATTGCTGTAGGAGAAACGCACACTATTCCGTCCCAGGTAACATTGGTTTGTTTTCTATGTTTGCTGTAAGCAGGACAGCCAATGCTGAATACCATTGGTCAGTCAATGCCGGGCGTAGTTTTACTTTCTTTACGTTTATATTGACATATGGCAAGCAGCCACAGGCAATAAATTGAACTAAGAACCCCCCCCCCCCCCAAAAAAAAACAAAAATAGACAAGCAACCACAGGCGAACTAAGAAAAGAAAAAAAAAACAGCAACAACAACCAACCAACAAACAAAATAACAACAACCAATAACACAGCATTAACAAAACAAACTTAATCTTGCATATTAAAAGTATGGTATTTTAACCTATTGTAGGTATAATGTACTTTTTTTTAGAGCTGTACTTGTGTTTTAACTAACTGCCTTCTTTCCGTGGGCACATCACACATACTCTAACTTGTTCAATTTCGCTACTCTTTTACAAAGATCGAGAAACAATAAAAATTGGATAGGGCATCGTGCACATTTATTACTATTTCTCTCTTGTTTTCTACATGTACTGTCAGAATGTTATCCCAACAGCGCTATCACATACCCCTTATACAAATCGATACTTTATGTTTGATGTGTTACAGCCGAGTAAATTCAAAGCAATGGCCCACAGAGGCTTGGAAGCCAATAATTATGTGTGCGTGAGGGTATGGACTGTTTTGGTCGCAGATTTACGTTTACAACAAACAGGGACTACGACAATCGTGTTAACGTGCCAATTATGTATGTAAAATCATTATCGATTGGTATTAATTTAAAATCACAATGGATTGCCTAATGGTCAAACTTTTTTCAATTTACTTAAATGATCCCCTCCATTGACTCCTAAACCAAGAAGACTGCCGGCCCAAAACGCTCATTCCTCTATGAGCCCTTTTTGCTGGGGTCGAAAAGATATCTATAGGTCTTATCAACTTGATTTGACACTGACAGTTCTGCTGGTATAGAGGTCGAAGGTCTTATTGCACCGAAATACAACACAGCATTGCTAATTGGGGTCTCTCTGGCTATAGAATTTACCAACCAGCCATGCAGGTTTAGAATTGAATTAAGCTGCTTTTTTACACACGACAATGCTAAAACAGTGCTGCATTTTTTACCTCAGATGAAAAAAATTAAAAATTTTGAAAAGGATATAAGTGACCTCAATTTCTCCAACTAAAACATGTGTAGCCTCCTAGCTGTAAAACGACTGAAGGCACGTTTTTCATGTTTTCCAATTTGGAAAAACAAGTTATACGCAATTCATACCCCATTTCAGTATTTGTACCCATCTTAAAAACAAAACAAAAACAAAAACAAACAAAACATCACATGATCTTTAAGTGTATAAACATACATGATAAACAAGTTTGTGAACTCAGTTTTAACGTGCGCCTATTATTTTCGTTTTATTGTTTGCCTAATATTATGGCCTTGCGAATTTATTCCTTTTTCCATCTTTTCTTTTTTTTTTCCAAACATGAGATATCAGAAATCAATTCACCTGTGTACTAGTACACCAATCATGTGAAGTCCATAATTTGTAACATTGATATCAGGGCTCAAAACAGGATTCATCGGACACGTGAAGTGAGTTAGTCCACATCTCGCCTGGGCTTTAACTTCTGTGTTGTTCAGTATTATATTACTATCGATCGTAGATAACGTCAACATTCATCACAAAATGCGTGTCCCTGCTCATGCGTGGAAAGATTATTAACATTTATTTGGTGATGTTAACGCTGTTGTCCCCCATGTAGGTTTAAAGCCTGCGCTGGTGTTTGTAAAAATTAGAACACCACCTGCCCTGTTAATCTTTGCGTTGAAATACATAATTTTATAGTCAGGTTGGGAATGAATTGTAATAGTTTTTTGACGAGATTAGTCAGAAACTACGAAATTTCACGTCTATATTGAACGTTCGGTGGCTTTACCCATGCTTTCTAAGCTTCGGGACGTCAAGTTTGCTGCATTTTATAGATACATAAGTAATACTATGGTGTCTAGGTAAACTAGAATGATGAGCTTCATGGTAGAAAGATGGAGAGGTTTAAAGACGGAAAAGGCAGAATAGAATGGACAGATGGCAAGACTGCGAGACACAGAAACGAGCACATAAAAACTTGAAGTATGGAGCAGGGAGTCTGAGAGAGAGAGAGAGAGAGAGAGAGAGAGAGAGAGAGAGAGAGAGAGAGAGA
>RQTK01001069.1:91946-108365 GCA_003991915.1 Elysia chlorotica
GAGAGAGAGAGAGAGAGAGAGAGAGAGAGAGACAGACAGACAGACAGAGACAGACAGACAGAGACAGAGAGAGGCAGAAAGAGACAGAGAGGGACAGAGGGAGAGAAAGAGAGAGACAGAAACAAAGAGTGATAAATATAGAGAGACAGAGAGAGTGAGAAATAGAAAGAGACAGAGAGATAGATAGAGACAGAGACAGACATACAGGTAGTCAGGGAGAGAATGAGTCAGATAGTCAGAGAGAGAGAGAGAGAGAGAGGTAGAGAGAGAGAGATGGAGCCGTCTGTTGTAGAGGAACATGGATGGAGGCCTTGACTTGCGTCACGGCTCTTAGCAACCGGCAGAGTTCGAAACTCCGCCTTCGAATCAGATAATAGGTAAGCCTGACGTCATATTGACGTCACTTGCACAGGTCGGAAGCTTTTGCAATGCGAGGCATCGGCGGAGAGCACACACTGCTAGGAACACATCGTCTGCTGGCTAGACAGTCTGTGCTTCACGTTCAGTTTCAAAGCAAGCGTTTAGGCTTGTGGAAAATGTCGAGTGTGTGCATTCGTTTTAGAGGCCTTACGAGATTGAAAGCTGGCCTCAACTATTCTCTGAAGTTTATGGAATTATAACCCCAAACTATGGTCATGGCTGAAAGACCGAAGGGACAAATCCGTGTTGGTTTTTACGATATCGAAAGGACGATCGGCAAGGGAAACTTTGCTGTGGTGAAACTTGCCAAGCACCGAATAACGAAGACAGAGGTTTGTTGACATCAATTATCATGTCTCCAGCTTTGATGTGGTGTGATATTAGATTTAAAAAAATCTCGAGATCTCGAAAAACATGTAGATTAGATCTAGATCTAGATTAGTTCAATCCTGTTTCCTTTAGGTCTAGATTTCTAATCTTGAACGGGGTTTGAAGCCATTGGCATCTAGGTCTAGATCAAGATCTAGAGATCTAGATCTAGAAAAGATAACAATTTATAATTTAACCAAACAAAAGGGAGGTATTAGATCTAGAAATAATCTAGATCTAGACCTAGACTCTGGCAGGGGAATCTAATTAATATTGTTCCTGCTGAAATAATTATATTTAATGTAGGCCTAATGTTTAATTTACAAATTATCTTTCTTTAGGCCTAATAGCTAGATTCTAGATTTATTATACTTGTAGCACTAAACTAATCTAGATCTAGAAGACATTTTATTTAGCAGGTCTTGCTTTTAAAAAAAGTTGGAAAGAAACGCATTAAAGACATAATATTAAGGCAGAAGTGTGTATCTATGGACAATGCCAAGACGTAAATGATCCCAGAGGGATAGATCTAACACTGGCTCCACGACCATAGCTCAAACACAGAATGAAGTTTTGCACCTGTAGGATTAGGCCATACATTTAAACTTAGGTTGTAGCTCTTGGAAGCTCTCTATCAAACTACCCAAGACCCTTAGGTTTGTAGAGATCTTGCAATTAGAATCTATGTGATCAGAATAAAATCTACCTCAAAATCTGTGTTAGAAGGTCTGTGTGAGGGATGAATTGAAATTATTTTAAGTACTTTCCCTTACTGGTTAAAAACAAAAAAAGTAAAATTAGCACACAAAAAACTAGTGAAAAAAAAAGCAAATTAATTTTAAAGTTAAATTTTTAAACGTTATATAGTTTTATTTAATAGTAACAGACCTTTTAAATTTCATTAAATATTTGAAAGCTCTATTATGTTTTTAAAGATTCCATCTAGAATCTAGACAAACATAGAAACTAAAATCTATAATATTATTATGTATTTTACTGTATAATTTCTAAAGGAATGTTACCTAAAAAACAAGAAATTACTTTCAGTTCTGCGCTTTCCCTAGAATTTGTATCTGTGAATGTGATTAAAAGTGGATGCATTGGTAAATATACATCATAAATCCCTTTAAACTTCCGCAATGTGTTCCAGTTCAATTAAATTTTACACAAAAAAATAAAAGCCAAGAAATTATTTTGTTTGATGTTTGAAAAAAAAATTTTTTTGTCGTGGTAGAGCACATAATTATATAGTTATTGTTAGATGTGAAAAAATATAAATTGATTTATTGAAAAGGTTTAAATTAAAAACTTGGTTCAGCCATCGACATCTGGTGAGAGCTTTAACTTAAGTCTAACTACTCCGTTAGTCCTGAGTAACGAGTATGGGGCGAATTGTATTATTACTCGACTTGTGCTGAATTTGGTGCTTGGTTTTATTTTTTATTGGAAACAAAAAAGATTTAAGAATTAAGTTGTGATTATAAATATAATCCTTTTATCTCTGGTCCTGTAAATTAAGGGCAAATTGTGTAATTGATATATATTTAAGCCAACACATCTTGCCTTTAAGTTTTAAATTAAGCTATAAATTTAACATTTTTGGCTGAAACGGGTCTAAAATTAAAGATTTTTTTGTTATTGAAATAATTTGTTTTTAGTGAAAAGATTTTTTTGTTATTCAAATAATTTGTTTTTAGTGACTTGTTGTGTTTATTCATAATTACTTAAATCGGTTGATACAAATTCATTATGGGGCATCTATATAGCTACACGCTGAAGGAATCCTGGTGGATTTTACTAATGAAACATTTTCATTATAACAAAGTGACATAAACATTTATTATCATCGGCTATTCTGTCCTTATCTATTTTGCACCTGATCATAATGAAATTAACATTGAAAGATAGGGGTGTGTTGGAGGGGGGGGGGGTGAATCCTTAAACGATATGAGTCATTAGAATTTAAAGTGATGCGACAGTCAGCATTCACTGAAATCTTGATTGGATTTATTATTCTATTACAATGCAATGCATGTTGGAATTAAAATATCTTTTTATATCATTAAGTTTGGTCTATATAATGGTGTTTGGAATGCACTTATCCTGAATAACAATCCTACTAAATCTATTTCTTTCCTTTTTAATGTTTGGTTTTAAAAAGCTATAGATTCTAGATGTTGAAATGTAGGGCAAATGGCATTAGATTTTAGACTGCTTGTCTCTATCTCTCTCGCTCTCTCTCTCTCTGTACTTCCTGCTCTCTTAAAAGGAAAACAGTAGTATATGTAGTACATTCAGTAGTTAAAATTACAACCACCACTACTTTCACTGTAACCCCTCTACAGCTACTACTACTACTACTACTACTACTACTACTACTACTACTACTACTACTACTACTACTACTACTACTACTACTACTACTACTACTACTACTACTATAGCGTCACCATTTCTGCCATAACTACAACAATAGCACTACGAACATTCCCAAGAAACCTTTTAAAATTAAAACAAATATCTTGGAAAGCACCATTACATGATCGTTATCCCTGGTTCAAACCCCACTTAAAGTCGTACTGTAAAAAAAACTATCCGATTTCTTTCCTTTTTTATGCTCTTCTTCTTCTTCTTCTTTTTCTTCTGCTGCTGCTTCTTCTTCTTCTTTACCTTTCTTATTTTTTAAAATATATTTAGGTCTTAAATAGACCCACCAAATTTAATCCGAGCCAACCTTTTCTTTAAAACACTAAGAAGAGGGGGTGAGAAAGAAAGGAGAGAGAGGAGAGAGAGAGAGAGAGAGAGAGAGAGAGAGAGAGAGAGAGAGAGAGAGAGAAGAAACTCACAGAAGTGTGAGAAACGAATAACAAGTGACTCATATTAATTAGTTCTCGATTTTTCCACTAAGGCAAATTGGATTTTATTTCTGTACTGTTGTAATGGAAGGAACGTTGTGAATCGAAAAATGCGAGGTGGAAAGAATCTAAGAGTTTTTGAAACTTGCAGTAGGAATATAAGTTTATATAAGCCGCTTGTGAAACGTAATCGTCTACGAGAGGGATTTGTCTTAGATTTATTATCATTACTGTTGTTGTTGTTGTTGTTGTAATTATTATTATTAATGTTATAGTAATTATTGTTCTGTTTTTTTTTAAATAATATTATTAGTATATTATCATATTATTATGATTATTTAAAAGAAGTGGAAATAGACCATTGTTACCCTTCTTACAATAATGCAAAACTGTTCACTTTGGCGAAGTCCTCTTTTTTAAAGTCTCAATAGGGGAAGTAGATGCCCAATTTGCACATACACTATTTCACACAAAAGCACTGCACCTTGTACAGTATTTTTGCCTCTTTAGAATTTTAAGTGTGATAGTGTTCTTTAAATAGATTTGGAAAATACGGAATTATCCGTTTCCTGGTACATGTACAGCGTATTAATTATGCTATTATATACTATACACCTAATAATGTACTCTGGTTAGGAATATATAATTATACATTCTCAGGCAACGCGGTCGAGTCGTAAATCATCATTATGGACGTCGGTTCGTGGACTACTTTCCTAATGATTATTATCGCCGATTGTTTTATTAACGGTTACGCGAGTCACGTGACCCCGGCTCGGCGTCATCCATTGACTATCTCAGTACATGACTTAGGCTTGACCGTGACCCGTTTTATTTTATATCACGTCAGACCGGTCTAGATAAACGGACCAAGAGTAGTTATTTGAATCAGGAAAATAATCAAACAAACAACAAATTGTTTTTATCTAGATTTTGTAGAAATGCATGTGTAGATCTCGTTGAAGAAAAAAAAATTCAAACTTCTACGACTGCACGTTTTTTTGGGGTTTTTTTTTCGTGTTTTTTTTTAGAGCAAGACATAGTCGTCTACATAAAGATCTCGTCGGTTCTGAACTTCGTTGCTTCATCTCTACCTTGTTTTTTCAATGTCGTTGGCTCAATGAAGTACTGATTCTCCGATACAGTAATGCGCAAATAAGACCTGCGCATTTTTATCTTTTTGTTTTGTTATTACGTGTGGGACTAACTTAGTCTTAGTGGGTGTGCAGAGTCAAGCCTCTGGTAGATAACGTCCATGTCTTTCTTTCGTCATTTCTGTACGTCAACCAGTTAATCAATGGAATAAAAAAAAGGTTGTACTCTGCATGCAATTGTAATTCCAAAGCATTAATTTCTTATCGAGACACTGGTGGATTATGTCATATGTCATGTGGCGTGCGCGGTGGACCTGGAGCGCAACATTGGCTTCCGACGCAAAAGGTCAGGGGTTCGAGCCCTGGTGATTTCGCTCCTTACTGGTTGGGTTGGTGTCAGTTTCGTGTGATCGGCTGAGACGTAAGTCATGGTATCCCCGCCCTGTCTCGTGTGTGGCAGCACATGAATTGTCATACGTTAGTCTCTAGTCTTGGGGCCCGTCCACAATATAGCCTATATAGGGCTGAAGTTGGACGTCAAACCAACTCATCAAGTTTATGCAATATGTAATTTTTATAGGTGTATTTTTTTATTTTGTATTACGTAATCTATACACGTAGTGATAACCTTTCGCCTATACTTTATACCTGGAGTATTTTTGCATAGACGATAGAACAAGCAATTTTTTCGCCTTGCTACCTGCTTGGGTCGCTGCTCTTGTTGTTATGTAGTTGTTGGCTCCTTATTAACTTGATTAAATGTTCACCATCCACCGTCAACAAGCGTAACGAGGTTTTATCATGAACGAGTAACATGCCCAATGGCTTTTAATTTATGAATATATAAGTATTACTCGGCGACAAACTGACTCCACAGTTCGGAACTCAAGGACTCCTGTCTCTGCCAGTCACGTTATAACGACACCGACCAAACCAAACGAATTGATAACAAAGGGACGCCGCGTGTGTTCTTTGCGGGTTCAATCAAACCTTCGCTTGCTATGGTTTTAAACCTCACTCTGAGATCTGTTAACATAACACAACTAAAGCGTTAATAGCACTTCATCACACTCGTTTGGCTAAAACCGCACAGTTTGATGGTTATTAAATATTTAGTTTTGCAGCTTTGATTCTTGCGCGCTCGCTTTAGTTCACTTGTAACCTTTTATTTAATTAAAATATTTGGATATCGCACAGAGAATCGTGTATGAATGCATTGTTGGAATGATCTTATTGGATTTCTGTATGTGTGAAACCGATACAAACGTTCTATAACTTCGTAGTGTGGATTCTCATGTAGTACGGGTTCTCCTACCCTTTTTGGCTAGAACCGGACACTTTGTCAGCCCTGTCCCTTGTGTGCTCTCTTTACACAACTCTTACCCACTGAAGGCCTGGTGGCCATTCAGGGAATTTATATGAATGTATTGTTGGAGTGTGTTGGCTGCATGTAAATGTATAACTATGTATCTGCTAGGTGAAACCGTTATGATCGTTGTATAGCTTCAAACTTCTAGTCTCTGATGCCATTGGATGGGGTAAATTATATATATATATCTCTTTATATCCTCCATGTCCTAAACCAGAGCGCAGCAACACGTCACTTCCTGCCGGCCGCCTGCCTGTCTTCCGGTCACGTAATTGTTAACGGAATCCCGTTTCCTCTGGCTTCGCGATCGATCTCTTGGTTAGGCGCGTTTGGCACGTTCGCACTGTCACATTTGCACATCTCAAACGATTGGGGAAAATGAAATTTTGAAATTTTTATCGAAAAGTGAAGCTACAGCCCTGTACAATCATGTGACTGGTTTTGTGATACACCGCTTGGGTCGGTGTCAGTATAATGCGTCAGTCTAAGACAGGAGTCTTTAGTCTCTCCACACTGTCTCTGTGTGGCAGCAAGTAAAATTGTCAGAGATTAGTCTTGGGACCCATCCACGATATGTCCTTTATAATGCTACGGTTGGACGCTAAGCAACAATAATAAAAACAAACACATTTATGACAATTGAGATGCTTGTGTGAGCGTCAATCCGGTCCACCCAATTAAAAAAAAAAGACAAACGAACTCGGTTAATAAACCCTGAACACGCTTGAAGAAATTGTCCGTTTAACTTTTATAGTTAGTTTTAACATGTTATAGCAATTTTCTTTAAATAAATCATAAAAAAACCCTTTAATAATTAGTTTTAATGAGGTTCTCAATTATAGCGTAAAATAAATGAAAAAAAAAACCCGTTAACGTCATATCCACAATAAAACCAACAACTTTCTCCTTCTGGCACATGCTTTCTCCTTCACTCGTGCTTATAGTGTCCAACTGTCTAGCCCCAGATTATGTAGGTAGAGGTCGTACCAAGGATATATACCATCTTTGGTCGCACCAAACGCATGTAGGATGGTCCACAGCCTACGCTTCCCCACCTGCGAGAATCATGTGAGAGGAAAATTGTGCAATGTATTAAACAAATATTTTCCTTATCAATTTAACATTAAGGTGGATGCTATTTTTTAAAATATAACATGGTAATGATAATAATAGTAATAATAATAATGATGATGAGGATGATGATAATAATAATGATAATAATAATACTAATTGTAGTATGATGATGATGATGATGATGATAATAATAATAATAATAATAATAATATGCTGTTGATCATATTGAGAGGGAATACACTTACCCATCCGACATTTTAATGCACCATTAGACAAAAGACTAAATATGCCACTTTTTCGACAGAAACAAATTTGACATACGCAATACAGTTTTTAATATTGATTTTTTTATGCGCACAAATTTTAACGCGCACACTACCACTTCGATAGAATGCTCGGTTAATCATGAAATTAGAGGATAAAATTAAGACTGCTTTAAGAAACTGGGGAGCTGCGGTAGCCCCGGGGTAGAATATCGGCTTCCGACACTGGCGATTTCGCCCCCCTACTGGTTTGGTTGGTGTCTGACTGGTAGTCAAATGTGACTGGCTGAGACAATATTCATGGTATCACCGCCCTATCTCGTGTGTGGAGGATGTAAAAATAATTTTAAAAATATTATTATTATTATTATTATTATTATTATTATTATTATTATTATTATTATTATTATTATTATTATTGAAAAAAAAACAATACATGTACTTATAATGAAAAGCAAAAACTACAGTGATTTTAGAAACAGGAACCTTATATGTTCACGTACTTGTACAATGACACGAATGGACACACTTCACCACCATATAGAGCAGAAAACACAACAGAAAAAGTGTCAGGAAAAGGGTGCTTGGGGTTGAAGAGGAGCGCGTGGGTGTTGGGACATCGTGGACATTGATGGGGGAAGGATGGGAGCGAAAGAGTGAGAAAGAATGACTGGTGTTGTGTTGTCGCTTAGCGTCCAACGTCAGCACTATATAAGCTATATTGTGGACGGGCCCCAAGACTAACGCCTGACAAGTTTATGTGCTGTCACACAGAGGCAGTGCGGGGATACCATAAGTCTGTCTCAGCTGGTCACCTACTAAACTAGTAAGAGGTGAAGTCGCCACAAGTATCCTGCGTCGGAAGCCGATGTTCTACCCATTCTTAGTTCTAATATTCTTACAACTGTTCGTAAACTATCGCTTACAGCCCAACATTTAAATGTTTATCTTATTTGTTCCGATGGGGCACGCGTGTAAATAGCATTAGTCTTTTATTCTTTTAATTTTTGTTATGTTTTTCCAAGAAAAAAGAAGGCCAAGTCACCGAATTGAATGAAGCGAAAAGAATTTTGCACACCGAGGGTAATAATTGTTTTAACATAGATAGTGAAGAACCACACTTTATTACATTTTTGTTTGTTTTGTTTGTTTCTTTGTTTCTCTTTTTTATGCACCATACACGCCTAAAGACTAAAACTGTTTTCAGTCCTTTTTGTGCGCGTAGTGTTTTGGGGATTTTTTTTTTAATCATAAAAGATTAAAGATTTGATATTGATTTGTTGGGTGTTTTTTTTTCGAAATAATTAATTAATGTGCTCTGCACGGTGCAGAGGTGTTTAAAACAGTTCACTACAACTCCGACACCATTTTTTGTTCTTTATTTCGATGAATTTTGCTTGTTATTCTCGGAACCACGTCTCTTTCTAAACAATAGTTGAGTTGAGTTGGTTTTAACGTCCAACATTAACACTATATAGGCTATTATATTATGGACGAGCCCCAAGACGGACGTCTGACAATTTTATGTGCTGCCACACACGAGACAGGGCGGGGATACCATGACTTCTGTCTCAGCCGGTCACATTATACTGACACCGACCCAACCAGTGGGGAACGCAAAAGCCAGGATTCGAATTCGGGACCTTTTGCGTCGGAAGCCGATGTTCTACCCCTAGACCACCGCGCCCCCCTTGTTATTCTCGGAAGCATGTCTGTTTCTAAATAAGAGATAAATAAAAGTCACCTCGATTTATCTATCGGTCTCTAGGGCAGCAATAACACCGTGATAAGTCGGTGCTATGTCGTCGCTATGTCGTCACCCGAGTTGTATAATGCACTATCTCATTTCTCAATTACTCTAAATCTTTGGCATCGTAGAAATAAGATGTGCCATTTTACAACTGAAGTGACCGTGTGTTGTCCCAGAAATTGACCCGGAGTTGGGGAGGGGAGATAGGGGCATTTTGGTTGAAAAATCTCTTATCACCAGATTTCTATGTAAAAATACCAGGCCCGGTTGTGCTTCAGATAGGACCATTACAATCTGAGATCTTAATGGAATCTATGGTTGGAGATCTTCAGACCCCTCTCTGGCTACTTTGTCTCTCGAACTCTCTGTCTGTCTGTCTCCCTAGGTGCCTCTGTCTTTCTCCCTACGTGTATCTGCCTCTTTATCTCTCCCTATGTGACTCTCTATATATGTCTCTCCCTCCCCCCCCCTCTCTCTCTCTCATTCTCTCTCTCTCTCTCGTTGTCACCGTCGCACACAAATTAAAGAAAAAAAAAGTGATACAATCATTCTATGTTGATTGATTTTCCACCCCATTAAACATACAAGAACACTCTAAAAAATTATTCGGCTTAAAAAATACAAAAACAAAAACAAACAAACAATCGTTAATCTTAATGGAATCTGTGGTTGGAGGTCTTCAGACACCCCTTGCTACTTTGTCTCTCTAACTCTCTGATCTGTCTATCTCCTACGTGTCTCTGTCTCGCTGTCTCTCCCTATGTTCCTCTCTCTCTATCTGTCTCCACCCCCTCCCTCCCTCGTTGTCACCGTCGCACACAAATTAAAGGGACAAAAATAATACAATCATTCTACGTTGATTGATTTTCCACCCCATTAAACATACAAGAACACTCTCAAAAATTATTCTGCTTAAAGAAAACCCAAACAAACAATCAAATTCAAATTCAAATATCTTGATTTCTATTGAGTATTAAGTCACTACATGTGCTCTTTACCCTACAGTAAATAATTTATAATAGATCTAAAAAAACACAATATTACAATTATGGTCTTTATTATCGTTAATCAAGTATAATATTAATAGATCGCGTACCCTCACATGCGCTTTCAATCCCCTATTTTCCTACCGTCAGTCGTGTCAAAATGTGCCTGTAGTTGTGCTATAGTTATCGTTGAAAAGGCAGAGATATCGAGATATATTTGTAATCAGCTTTACATTGATTAGTTGGCGTGTGTAGGCGCATAATTACCCTTTGGAAATGGTATGGTTTGCGCAGTCGAGTCGAGAGGTGAGAATGGGAGGTGTAGAATGTGATGTGAGAGAGAGAGAGAGAGAGAGAGAGAGAGAGAGAGAGAGAGAGAGAGAGACAGACAGACAGACAGACAGAGACAGAGACACAAATAGGTTGGGAGAACAATACATTTTCAGAAGTTTTCATTTTAAAACATAAGGGCAGCATTTGTACACAATGAATTTAACGTGCGCGCTGTAAATGTATTTTCTGGGAGACACTTTTCACCAGGATTCCCCACAAGCACATCGTAAAGCCGCAGTGTTTGGATAAAACTGGAAATAGTGGTAAAAAATCATAATTCATTATTACATGTAGTAATATTGTATTAGTTTTATAATTGTTTTGATTTGCGAGACGGTTAAACATAATATGTACCTCCACCTCTCTCCCTCTCTTTCTCTCTCTCTCTCTCTCTCTCTCTCTCTCTTTCTTTCTCTTTCTTTCTGTCTCTGTGTGTGTCTCTCTCTCTCTCCCTCTCTCTCTCTCTCTCTCTCTTTCTCTCTCTCACACACACACACAGTTACCTTGTTTTAATACAGGTTTATAAATGTATTAACCCTTCAACCGCCCACACGTTCATTTCTTGCCCTCATTTTTCCTTGGGGCCGACGGAACTCTGTAATCAGCAACATTCCTGCACGTAGCTGAAATAGTGAAATACGATGTTTAGCTAAAATAAATCCGGTGTCTACAGTAGTACGTCAGTCCCTGGCTAGCATAGCACTACAAGCTGCTTCTTGTTCTTTCTACCACTCGGTGTCAGAATAACGTATAATGCGACTGGCTGAGACAGGAGTAATGGTATCCCCGCACTGTCTTTGTGTGGCAGCGCCTACAATTATCAGACGTAAGTCATGGGTCCGGTCCACTGTATATAGTCAATGCTGATGTTGTACGCTAAGCAACATACAAACATACATCCTTTTTCCCGCTGGTCTGTCAGTTTGGAAGCGCCTGCGGCTCAGCTGGAGATAGGCTCAGAACTGGGAGCAAGAGGTCCGCCGTTTGAATCCCACCTTGTGCGATGCCTCGATCAATGTTCAGTGCAATGGGATGAGGGTAACAATTTTCAGCCTATAAAATGATTTAAATGCGATGGGTCTTTAGTTGGAGAGATTTTCGTTTGGTTCCTCCATATTCTCCCACAGCAAAGACATCTAACGACATTATTACCATAATATCAAGACAGAGCAACATTCAGAGAAACAGAACAGACGAAGCTTTCTTCCAACTTTGCTACGTACACGTACTTCTAATTTTCTAATTTAGCTGGATATATATTAATTATCCACATTATTATCAACCCACAAAGTAATGTTACACCATATATCTATAAATAGCACTAGTGCTATTTATAGATCTTTGTGTTACACCTACTCAGAATATGATACAAACAGGCACAAAATCTTTAAAAGCAACTTTGAGAGTTAGGGAACAATACTGTCCTTCTACTGCTTCCAATCAAGCGTAACCGTCAAAATAATGGCCCACAATGGTCCAGTCGAACCATGGTTAACGAGGTAAGTTTAAACCTTATTGCACCATATCAAACGAAATAAGACAAAAGCGCCTCGCCATGCATGATAGAAAAGAACGGGCTAATCTTTTCTCGTAGGCCTACTAGTCCATGCACAGGTGAACTTGCAATTTAGCGTGACCGTCAAAATATGCGCGCCACTCATCCGAGTGTGCTGGCCTGTCAGTGCGGAATTCCCCGGAAGGCATGGCTTGACTGACCAAGTCTGTGACCTAATGACCAACTCGGTGCAACACAGTACGCACACTGTGGCTATGTCCTGTTGGTCGTAAGTACAACGTCGGGATACTTACAACTTGTCGCAAGCCTTCTCATTCCTACATTCTTACAATCTTACGACAAGTTGTACTTACAGCCACTAGTGTTTAGTATGCCATGCTGACGGACGCAATTCGGTGGTAGATGCCTTGAGATATCGTCAGCTTAGTAACTGTTGTACCATGAACTATCTTCTTTCTAAACTACTCTTTAGTATTTTTAATTTTAGAACTGAGATGGGACTGTATACACCTGAGGTGAGGATATCTTGGATTATAAGTGCAACGTCTCGGTAGCTAACAACTCGCCGTAAGCCTTATTATTCGCCTATTCTTAAGACGAGTGGAAAGCTTGCCACAAGGCTGTACTTATGAACCGTTGTACGACCCATCTAGTCTAGATTAACAGCATTGTCTCGTGGACACTTTGATTGACGTGGTGCTATACAGTGCGCACGTTATTTTGGGGGCTGTCGTGTTGACCGACCGTGTCTAGTAAATCATACCAACAGACACTTTTGGGATCGAACGTAAATTCTTTGAGATTATAATGTCAAGACAGTCTAGATTAATTGTCTTATCTCGCGAACAATGGTTGACCGACTCGGTACAATGTAATAATGTACGTTGGTCTTGTAGTTTTGGCCGTATACTGTTAGTCGTAAAATCACAACGGCGGACAAAGTTTGGGGTAAATGCCTTGAGAAAATTATGTAGAATCTAGTGTTGAATAATAAATAGCAGGCTCTATTGTCCTTTTTGGACACGCTTTGATCAACGTGATGTTATGTGTTGTGCACGTTGCGGGGATTGTCGTCTTGACTGTGTCTAGTAAACCATGCTGAAGGGCTAATTTGTGGTAACTTTTTTTAGATTAATATAATGCAACTGCAAGGCGTCCCAAAAAAGAAAAATAGCCAAGTCGCCGAAATAATACATAAACATACAACAAGAATCAAAGTGAGTTACATTTTGAACATCTTCACATCGCGCTGCGCAACCATAGATATCAAGTAACCGATCCTTTATGAATAAAAAAAAAAAAAAAGTTAAGCCAAAACAGAGCGCACATAGATAGGACGGTTCATATTTTTGCAGTGTTGGCTGATTATGTGGACTGATGAATACTCTCGAAGTATCACTCTGTCCTATCTATGTTTAAAATTAAAGGAAATAAAATCACTTTTATCCTTGGTGTCCAAAAATCTTTTCACTTCGTTAAGTTCGATGACTTGGCCTTCTATTTTTGGACGCCTTGATATAATGTCAAGAACAGTCTAAATAAAATTGTCTTATCTGAGTCTTGACGGATTATAATAGTTGACCAACGCGGCGCAATGCAATCTCGATGCGCAAGCTGATCTTGTATTTGTAATTACGACCGTGTTAGGTAAGTCATGTTGACAGGAATGCGGAGATAGTCATGGTACATTCCTAGAAATAGGATATATATGTTTACTGTATTATCTTATACTAGCCTGGTGGACACAAATTAATCAAAGCGGTGAAATCAATGCAGTGCAAACGCTGTGAAAATTGCCGTTTTGACCTTATTCGGTAAGACATTCTGACTGCCAGAGTCGTGGTATATTTAGGGTCACAAGTAGAACGCCGTGATAGCTTACAACGTAAAATGAGTCTAAAGCTTAACACAACGCTGTACTTACGACCCCTAGTCTAAAGGGATGTACATGTACTATCCGCTGGACAAAAATTGACCAATTCGGCAGCCAATGCGGGGATTCAACCTTCTACCTTCCGAATGGAGGCCACACGCTCTTACCACTGTACCTGCTGAACCAGGGGTGTATTCTGGTAGCACGTTTTTAACCTGCAAGGTCTGCCCTACATATTACATGGCGTTGGGACTGTCCTCTCTTTACCCAATCTAGATCCAAGCTTAGGTTCAAATCCTCATCGAATGGACCTTCCGAATGGAGGCCACACGCTCTTTCCACTGTACCTACTGAACCGGGGGTGTATTCCGGTAGCAAGTTTTTCACCTGCAAGGTCTGCCCTACATATTACAAGGGACCGTCCTCTTTACCCAATCTAGATCCAAGCTTAGGTTCAGATCCGCATGTCCAGTAGCACGGTTGTCCCCCGCTGAGAGAGTCGCCCCCGTGTGACCAGGGGTCAGTTGAGCTCATAAGCTCACGGAACTGACCCTCTGGTCACGGGTGGTCAAATCCTCTGCCCGTGCACCCGTCACGGTTGGTCAGCCTTTCCATGATTTGGATCCCACTGAGCATAGCGGATGACCTAATGTAATCTCGCCTCTCAAGCGTGTGGCTTTCCGGTTACTCGCCGGTTACCCAAGTACATGTATACACGTACACAATAGAGCAATGACTGGACAAAGGGTGCAGAGTCCCCCACCTAGAGTACATGTACGTGCATTTGTTTTCACTACGGGTCCCGTTTTCGTAAGACCTGGAGTGTCCACACGCCACACAACGTTGTAGGTGGGAGGGAATGTAGCGTGTGTGTGTGTGTGTGTGTGTGTGTGCGTGTGTGCACTCTGCGGATTAGCTGTAGTGCGTGTATTTTGATCCTTCTTCCTGGTCCATGTATTGTTTTGGGGCTGAGTTTTGTTTTGCTAAATGTTTTTGTTGGTTGCACAGAGCACTACTGTGACCGAGGGTGCAAAGGTTGCGTTATGATGAAATTTAGGATTTATGCGGCCTTGTTTGTTGATTCGGTGGATAAAGGTCCTCCCCCAAACACACACACACACACACACCGAAAGTGACCAGATTATTATCTCACGCGGTTGTATCTTCGCAACAGCAATAATGATTAATTTTAATTATGTAATACCCCCACTTAGAAAAAAAAGAACAACAACGATACAACAAAACAATAAACAAGTTAGCGCTGCCAACCAAGTACAACTAGCCTTCAAGTTCAAACTGCACGTACGTAAGTAAAAAAATATGTACGGCAACGTGTTCAGTTCTCCTAGAAAGCAGCTGTCACGAAATCCCTTTTGACCCCGGGCCTCACGCCGAGATTTAATCTTTGTCCTACTGGATTAGCGTTAGTCTGCGGGACCAAGGCGGCGATTTCATCCCTCTCACCTCACTTCACTTCTCGCGCGGGTTTTCGTTGTCTTTAACACAATGCGGTCCTTTGTTCTACTGGTCAGTTGTGCAGCGTTGCAGGAAAAGCTCGTTAGTGATTAAAACAGGATTAGGAACAAGGAGAGTTAAAGGAGGGCCAATTAGCCTTTCTTATCCTTTTGTTTGTTGCTGTTGTTGTTTTTTATTCTGATTTTGTTTTTGTTAATGTTACGGGTTAAAAGCTTGATCTTGTGGTTAAAAAACAACAATTAAAACTCTTCTTTTTTCCCACTTGTTCTTGTTGTTGTTGTTGTTGTTCTTCTTCTTCTTCTTTTTCTTGTTGTTGCTGTTCTTCTTCTTCGCCTTTTTTTTTCTTCTTCTTCTTCTTCTTCTTCTACTTCTTCTTCTTCTTCTTCTTCTTCTTCTTCTTCTTCTTCTTCTTCTTCTTCTTCTTCTTCTTCTTCTTCTTCTTTTTCCTCTACACATTGTCTCCCTGTTATAGATGGATGCAGTTTAATTAACCCGATTAGCACTGTAAAAACAGATTCTATTTAGGGCCCCTATTAGTACTAAAACCATTGCCTAACGTTTGACCAGGTAACAGAAGGGTAGAGATTTCTATAGATTTTCCATATCTCTGTCTCATTAGGCAATGAACATACTGGAGTCCCAGGCTTAATTAGCTGCTTTTTCTCTGTCTCTCTCTCCCCCTTCTCAGAATAGAATGTCCTTGTTAAAACTGTTACACTGTTTTGTAATTTGTGCCAATGGCCTTTATATTGGATAAAGATTTTCAATTTCAATTTCAAATTTCTGCATCCACCTTACAATCTCTCTCCCCATCTTTTCGTCTTCCTCAAATCTTAACCCCTCTCCCCTTTCTCTTTTCTCATCAGTCATCCTATCTCGTTTCTTTCTCTGTACGACTGTCTGTCTATCTGTCACCCCTCCCCCTTACCTTCTCCCGCATTAGACATTGAACAAACCTCACCCTGACTTTTCTTCTCTCTCCCACTCTCTCTCTCTCTCCCTCTCTCTCTCTCTCTCTCTCTCTCTCTCGCGCGCGGTGGT
>RQTK01001069.1:126524-157122 GCA_003991915.1 Elysia chlorotica
TCTCCCCCCCTCTCTCTCTCCCTCTCTCTCTCCCTCTCTCTCTCTGCCCCCACTTGGCCTGACCTGACCCCTCACTGGTACTGGTACTTCTTGACGGCCCTGGGGCCGTAACGCTGTAACGCTGAAATGTGAATGCCGCCTCAATTTGAAAGTCTCACAAGCCAGTCTCATTAACCCCTTGCTGGTTTTGTCGGTAAACAACGTCCCACATAGGGAGAGCGGAGCTTTCAGCGAGGGCTTTAATCTAACCGCAGTAAGCAAACGTCGGATGATTGGGCAACCCCCTTTGTGTTTTGTTTTGGCAAGTTCTGCCTCTTAGGTGTAGATCGAGTTCTGTATTTTCCTTTTTATATTTCAGTAAATACGCAATGTGTTAACCCCCTTGGTGTTTTGTTTTGGCAAGTTCTGCCTCTCTGGTATAGATCTAGTTCGGTGTTTTCCTTTTTATATTTCAGCACATACACAATGTGTGCCTTTCTTCTCCTGTATTTGTATAGGTCCCCCGAAAGGTTTTCCGTTACTTTTGATAAGGTCAGCTTTTCAATGGAAGTGTATACACATACACACAGACTTCCACAATTGGAGTGTAGTTCATGCTTTGTTCCATTTCTCTCTCTCTCGCTCTCTCTCTCTCTTTCACTCTCTCTCTCTTTCTCTTTCTCCCTTCCCCTCTCTCTCTATCTTTTTTTATGTATATGTTCATGTCTCTATGCATGCCCACTTTTCTTCTTCTTTTTTTTCTTTTTTCTTTCTCTCCTCCTCCTCCTTCCTCTCCCGATTTTCTTCGTTCCTCTCTCTGTCTGTTCATCTCTTTCTCTCTCCATGTCTGTCTCTCTCCCTGTCTGTCTCTCTCTCCCTCTCCCTCTCCCTTTCTATCCATTTGTCTGCCTCTTCCTTTCGGTCTGCTGTCTCTCTTTCCCTCCCTTTTTTCAAAATCTCTTACAGTTATATATCTCGTTTTTTTTTTCTGTCCATCTATCCATCCAAACACAAACACACACACACACACACACACATCTTCGTCCAGTCCTTGTCCTAGTAATCCGTCCTACAAATGAATCACACAGAAGAGTTAGCCAGGTCGATACTGTCACGAGTTCTCCCCCCTCGCGCCCCCTACTGTTGATGTCAGTTTAATGTGACCGGCCAAGACAGGAGCCATGGTATCCTCGCCCTGTCTCTGTGTGTAGCAGCACATAAAATTGTAAGTCTTGGGACCCGTCCACATTATAGACTATACACATAGTGCTGACGTTGGACGTTAAACCAACTCAACTACAACAACTGCATTCGCCACACGCCACTCGCGACCTGCTGATCAAAGCCTTGAGAGTTGCACCCCCCCCCCCCCCCCCCCACCCCTTCCCCCGCCGAGAAGAACTGGTAACATTTAGAGTATGGCTCGCCGAGAACTAGGAAAGATAATCATCAAAGAGTCAGGGTGTACATCACAGTTTTACCTGGACTACAGTGTGTAGGAAGGAGGGTGTACCTGGGCTACAGTGTGTAGGAGGGGGAGCGTGGCATGCCGTGTGTAGCAGCACATAAAATTGTAGTCTTGGGACCCGTCCACATTATAGACTATAACATAGTGCTGACGTTGGACTTAAACCAACTAAACAACTGCATTCGCCAACGCCACTCGCGACCTGCTGCCATTTTCCTTTCTCCGACCATATAAGAGACTCATTGCGTCCTGACGTCACTGTGCCGTCTGCTCTGTATGTTTAAGTGACCTGAAGCCACAGGGCACGGCCTGGGCCCCTACTTTGTGACGCACCGTCTGTCTTAGTGTCTGACTTGGTGACCTTTTAAAGTCACTTAAATATCACTGGGCTCTTATTAAAACTCTCTTACTAATTATAGCACCTAAGTGTAGGCCCATTTCCTATGTTTGATGCGCTTGCGATTTCTCCTGCATTGTCTCCTCTCTTCAGCGTATGTACACAGAAATATTCTAAAGCCAAGTCTAGACTCTGGATCTCAGGTCGTAAGCCCAATGCGCCGTAAACCTCCTTATTTTCATAATTATCTCAATTCAAGTTGTGCCTTTACTACACACATTTATTTGTACAGCTTCACCCTGTTCTGGTTGGATCTGTCAGTTTAATGCGACCGGCCGAGACAGAGTTATGGTATCTTGGCACTGTGTGGCAGCACGGAATTTTGTGAAACTTTAGTCCTGGGGCCCATCCGCAATACAGTCTATGCAGTGCGAACGTTGGACCACAAGCAACAAGAACAAGGACAACAACAACAACAACAACAACAACAACAACAACAACAACAACAACAACAACAACTCCTCGTACCTCGACCTAAACCGGGAACGAATCCGGCATTGTACGTGGGTGGGAAGCCGAAGTTTAGAATTGCGACATTATGATGGTGTCTTTGTACAGGCCCCTATCGTCGATTCTAAATATATATATATAATGTATTGCAAAATGATAAAATTGACATCGAACATATTTGGTACTGAAAACAGCGATGTTTCAAAACGATACCATTGATTTATAGGGACCAAGTAGACAGCTTTTTTGAGGCGGTAATGTTTCTGGGAATGTGCGTGAGTGAGTGACATAAGATTAGAATTGCGACATGACAATGGAAACTTTGAACTTATAAAAGCAAACTGCGCATGTACACCCTACCTTGGTACTGGAAATTGCGAAACGATAACATTGATGCATAGAGACCAAGAACATCTTTTGGCGACATATGTTCTGCAAAATGATAACATTGATTTAAAGAGACCAAAAACATCTATGGTACTGAAAACAGCGATTGATGTTTTATATTGCAAAAGGATAAGATCGATTTATATAGACCAAGAACATCATTGGTGCTGCAAACGACGATCTTGCAAAATGATAACATTGATTTATAGAGACCAAGAGAACGCCTTTCTGTGAAGCTACTATTATGACAATGTCCGCTTACTTGTATGGTTGTTAAACAAAGTAGAATAACTTTATAAAAGTACAAAGAAAAGTAAAAAACCCAAAACCGCACAACACACGATGTTTTTTGTTGCCGCACCTAGCAAGGATATATATCCAAGGTATTTCAATGTAGTCCTGCATCCAAGCCCACAGGAAATCAAGCTGAGGTTTGCGACAATTCCCTGGAACTTCCGGTCTAGATAATGGCCGTCTGACACACAATCCACGCCTGATAACAGTGATGATTTCGCTTCCTGGGCTGGGCAATCGATCTACACCACACCTTTCGCACATACCGGAGGGAGGGTAACTTGCGCAAGTGGTTGAGCGTTGGTCTCCCAGTCGCACTGCAAGGTACCGACGAAAATTGTCAGACGTCCGTCTTGGGCCCCGTCCACAATATAGCCTATTTAGTGCTGCTGTTGGACGTTAAAGCAACCCAACCCAACCGACGATTAAACCCATCATAGCATCCACAATACCACACCATGGGTCGTAAGTACAAAGTTATGGCAAGGTCACGACTCGTCGTAAGATATGGACATAAAAAGGCTTACGACGAGGCGTAAGCTACCACGAATTCGTACTTTCGCCCCTATGTTTTTGTGTTGCGCTACGTAAAGTTTTCAGACGTTAGTCCTAGGATCCGTTGACAAGATAGCCCGGTCATATTCATAATTCTAGTGGTCGACGAGTGACACTGAAGCATCGGTCGTAAGTACAACGTCGTGCTAAGGTTATACAACTTGTCTTAAGATGTCTTTTCGCAGTCTTAACACGGGTTGTTAGCTATTGCGACGTTGTACTTACGATCCGTTATGATGATTAAGAAACTAAACCGATCATCTCACTAAGGGCGAATAGTCTGTCTATCTGTCTCTCTCTCTATCTGTATCTCTCTATGTCTGCCATAGCCTATACAGCTGCTGTTGGACGTTAAACCAACACAACCCCTGTCTCTCATTCTCTGTTTCTGTCTCTTTCCCGTTTCTTCCCCCCCCCCCCCCCCCCCCCCCCCCCACACACACACTCTCTCCCATCACACTCACAATGTGTATCCCTGTCTCTCTCCATGCGCCTCTCTTCCCCGGCCCCGAGTGGTCGACCGTTAACAAGCTTAAAAACAAAAGAACAATAGCGAGAGGCTGCATTCAAGTTCAAAGATAGCGGAACAGCTTACAGTCACAGTACCGTGTACTTGTGATAACATAACCGTTAGACTATCAAGTGGTTTACACTTTAAGTGTCCCATTATGCGTAATAGTTCATAGCCGTTTAGAACACCGTTGTTATAGAGGGACATTAATAGATGCGGAGATGGATAGAATGTGGTATAGTATTACAATACAAAATTGGTAGGGTAAATACCATTACCCTTTAATCTTTTTGTTTATCTTATAATGTGTCGCTCCCGTCGGACTTATCGGAAACACCCGGCCTATCCTTATCAGAATGCTACTCTTTCTTTATCATTAAATCTAATCTGTTACTGCCTGTCTATCGCCGTACCACATTCTTTGTCCCTCTCTCTTTCTCTCTCTCTCTCTCTCTCTCTCTCTCACACACACACACACTTTCTTGATCTTTCTTTCTCCATCTCTCTCTCTCTCTCTCTCTCTCTCTCTCTCTCCCTCTCTCTGAGTACCGGTACTGTAAAACTGTAATCAGTCCAAACATAGCAAGCTAAAATAACTGCATGGTAAATAGGAACCAATCTTTTAATTGTTATCTTATCAGTAGGTCCAACCGGATAGTTCGCAATTATTCGGTCAATCCATGTCTAATTGATATTCTCTCCCAGGTTATCTTTGATTCTCATTATCATCATATCTTTGTCCCTCTCGACTTCTCCCGCCCTCTCTCTCTCTCTCTCTCTCTCTCTCTCTCTCTCTCTCTCTCTCTTTCTTTCTCAATACAGCAATTTTTGTGAAACTTGTCTTGTCTCAATACAACAATTTTTGTGAAACTTGTCTTGTCTCAATACAACAATTTTTGTTAAACTTGTCTTGTCTCAATACAACAATTTTTGTGAATCTTGTCTTGTCTCAATACAGCAATTTTTGTGAAACTTGTCTTGTCTCAATACAGCAATTTTTGTGAAACTTGTCTTGTCTCAATACAACAATTTTTGTGAAACTTGTCTTGCCTCAAACACAACAATATTTGTTAAACTTGTCTTGTCTCCTTGCCTCATTGTTTCTCTCTTCTTTCCTTCCGTCTCCTAAGGTCGCCATCATTGTCAGATACTATTCAAACACAACAATATTTGTTAAACTTGTCTTGTCTCCTTGCCTCATTGTTTCTCTCTTCTTTCCTTCCGTCTCCCAAGGTCGCCATCATTGTCAGATAGTACACAAATACAACAATTTTTGTTAAACTTGTCTTGTCTCCTTGCCTCATTGTTTCTCTCTTCTTTCCTTCCGTCTCCCAAGGTCGCCATCATTGTCAGATAGTACACAAATACAACAATTTTTGTTAAACTTGTCTTGTCTCCTTGCCTCATTGTTTCTCTCTTCTTTCCTTCCGTCTCCTAAGGTCGCCATCAAGATAATCGACAAGAGCCAACTGGATGAGTCCAACCTGCGCAAGGTCTACAGGGAGGTCAAAATCATGAAGCTCATCAGCCACCAGCATATCGTCAAACTCTATCAGGTGAGGAATATTGTGAACGGGTCCCTAGTCTCACGTCTGGCAATTTCAAGTGCTGCATGCCATTCAGAGACGGTGCGGGGGATACCATTACTCCTGACTAGACCGGTTATACATCATACTGACACGGACCCTCCCTCCCTCTCTCTCTCTCTCTCTCTCTCTCTCTCTCTCTCTCTCTCTCTCTCTTTTGTGTCGTTCCTATCCAATCCCATTAATTTCGTTCCGTATGAGAAAGGTGCCAACGCAGTGTGCGTCAGAATGACGTCACGTAAGGCAATCATCCCCCCCCCCCCCCTTTTTCCCCCTTTTTTTGTTTTGTTTTGTTTTGTTCATCTCGTCTTGTGTGTCAGTCATTCTCTATAGGTACGCCTGTATTAGTATTGTAATGTGGTGTTTCTATTTTCTTCTGGAGGGTAAACAGACGGAGATAAGAAGTATATATAGATGGATAAGATAGGAAGGAAAGAAGGAGAGAGGTGGCGAGGAGATTGGGAAGAATAGTACATGTAGAGCCCAGGGAGAGAGAGAGACAGAGAGAAAGGTAGAGAGGAAATAAAAGAGAGGGAGGTGTATATGTATATAGATCATCTATAGAAAAAGAGGAGAAAATAATGTTAAAAGAAGACTAATTATACCCCGTCCATATTTCATCTCTATCTCTCTCTCTCTCTCTCTCTCTCTCTCTCTCTCTCTGTCTCTCTCTCTCTCTCTCTACTCTTTCTCTGGGTATCCATCTACCCCTCTATTTTAAGTACATTTATACCATAAACACAGGAAAAACAACAAACAAAACAAAACAAAACTAAAACAAAAAAGGCAACCGTGTCTTCCTCTTCATCCCCTCTTGTCCCCAGATGCCAGTAAAACGCAATCTCGACAGAAATCGGATTAAACCAAGACGGCCGACATTAATTTGAAAAGCGTGACTGAATTTATTAGTGGCTTGGTCGCTCTTTTTCCGCGAACGAGGTCACTATATACGTCAGAAAGCGGCCATAGTTACATACTGATTTGAACCTGGGGGTTATTATAATTTTGATTGTTGTTGTTGTTGTTGTTGTTTTTGTTGTTGTTGTTGTTGTTGTTATTATTAATTATTATTATTATTAATTTAATATGCAGTCTGTGGTGGCACCGTACTGATAACTTTTGGTTCAAGAGTATGATTATTTTTCTCAATGTATGTACAAGGCAAGTTGTACTAGATACTGTAAAACTATACAACAGTGTAATATGCAGTCTGTGGTGGCACCGTACTGATAACTTTTGGTTCAAGAGTATGATTATTTTTCTCAATGTATGTACAAGGCAAGTTGTACTAGATACTGTAAAACTATACAACAGTGTAGTATACAGTCTGCGGTGGTACCGTACTGATAACTTTTGGGTTTGAGAGTATACTTATTTTTCTCAATGTATGTACAAGGCAAGTTGTACTAGATACTGTAAAACTATACAACAGTGTAGTATACAGTCTGCGGTGGTACCGTACTGATAACTTTTGGGTTTGAGAGTATACTTATTTTTCTCAATGTATGTACAAGGCAAGTTGTACTAGATACTGTAAAACTATACAACAGTGTAGTATACAGTCTGCGGTGGTACCGTACTGATAACTTTTGGGTTTGAGAGTATACTTATTTTTCTCAATGTATGTACAAGGCAAGTTGTACTAGATACTGTAAAACTATACAACAGTGTAGTATACAGTCTGCGGTGGTACCGTACTGATAACTTTTGGGTTTGAGAGTATACTTATTTTTCTCAATGTATGTACAAGGCAAGTTGTACTAGATACTGTAAAACTATACAACAGTGTAGTGTACAGTCTGCGGTGGTACCGTACTGATAACTTTTGGGTTTGAGAGTATACTTATTTTTCTCAATGTATGTACAAGGCAAGTTGTACTAGATACTGTAAAACTATACAACAGTGTAATATGCAGTCTGTGGTGGCACCGTACTGATAACTTTTGGTTCAAGAGTATGATTATTTTTCTCAATGTATGTACAAGGCAAGTTGTACTAGATACTGTAAAACTATACAACAGTGTAATATACAGTCTGTGGTGGCACCGTACTGACAACTTTTGGTTCAAGAGTATGATTATTTTTTCTCACTGTAGGTACAAGGCATGTGTTACCGGAACTATGGTAGAGACACCACCTATTGAGTTCGAGAGTAGAATTACTTGTATATGTTTTCTCACTGTTAGTTTTATTGTAGACAGGTGGTGTTGGAAATAATATGGCGGAGATGCCACCTTTAGGTTTAAAGGTAAACTTTCCTGTCAACACTAGAAACCAGAAAGGCGTTGAGGTGGTATACCAGCACAACAATCTCCAGGCATATTTTAATTACCGAGGTGTTGACTGTTGACTGCTCTCTCCCACTGCTTACTGTCCTGGAAGCGGGCCGGCCATTAGTCTCAGTGACGTACATAGATCTGTACATGTGTAGGCGTCAAAACAATGCGTCCAAGATCTAGAACAATATTCTTGCTTTCTTGTTTTTTTTAAAATATATATTTTGTTGTGTGTGTCTGTGTGTGTGTATTGTGTTGTTGTTTTGTTTGGTAGGGGTTGGGAGTCCGTTTGTCATTTCTCTCTCACTCACTCTCTCTCTCTCTCTCTCTCTCTCTCTCTCTCTCTCTCTCTCTCTCTCTCTCTTTGATTTTCACCAATTGATTGAATGCATCTGTCTCAGACACGCGCAAAGTATCGTCGTCTGAAAAAAATGAGTGTTGTTTTTACCGAAGATAAAATTCTTGCCATTTATACATGTATCATTGTAATGCAACGCCCCCCTTCCCCCCACACACACACACAAAAAAAAACAAAAAAGCAAAAACAAAACCAAAACAACAACAACAAACAAAACAAATCTAGAACATAACTGAAACATTCATCACACGTAGTGATATAGACAACATGCGGATCTAGATCGAGCCAAGGCCTATTATAATATTATAATATAAAATATCATTAGCGTTTATTACAACAAAAATATAGTATTTTGTATCAACCTTGACTTACATTAGAGTTTTTGGTTGTTTTTCTCCCTCTTCCGTTGTGTTTTTACTTGCCGCATTCTCTATGTACGCGTATATATATACACATTGTTTTGCTTGGATTTGGTGCCAGCTCCTCTCGTTTTGCACCGAGACAGGGGTAGATGACAGTGCTAAAGTTTCTGTTTTCACCATACATGTTTTTCACTCAGGGATTTTTAACAGTATACCTGTCTGGATGTTTTGAAATCAGGCGTCTTAAAACGCACTACCCCTACCCCTTTTATTTTGAAAGTTAAGATTTATAACCGGTAGGGTCAGAAATAGGTTCGAAATTCGAAGTCAGTATTTATGTAATTACAGAGATTTCTATCTATCTATCTATCTATCTATCTATCTATCTATCTATCTATCTATCTATCTATCTATCTATCTATCTATCTATCTATCTATCTATATATCAAGTCAAGCCCTAACCCTATATATCTCCGTAATCCGTCCATCTAACAGCCCCCCCCCCTCCCTCATTTTCCTCTCACACACACGTATACAAACCGTACCTCCGCTTTTCATCAGCCATTCAATCTCTAATTTACTCTAGTTACTTTATTTTATCTAGCAAAGAGATACCCCCCCCCCAAAAAAAAAAAAAAAAAAAAAAAAAAAAAAAAAAAAAAAAAAAAAAAAAAAAAAAAAAAAAAAAAAAAAAAAAAACAAACAAAAAAACAACAACAAAAAACAAACAAAAAAACAACAAACAAAAACAAAACAACAAAACACACACACACACCTAAAACAGCAACAACAAAACCACAGAAACAACAACAAAACACACACGCATTCTGGCTGTGTTCACATGTTGAGCTAATCGAGCCCTAATTTCCCGCTCCAGTACACAGGTAGGGTAAACCCGGCCGCCTGTTGAGTGGATGTTACATATAACCGTATAATGCACGTTCCGGGGAGTACATGGTACATATACACGGCAAGCAACTCCAATAGTGTCACGTGACACGCGATTTGCGTCATAACGCCAGAATTCTAAATCGAAATCCGCTCAGGCAGCAGACTTTAAAAAAAAAAGGAAAAAAAAAAACAACCTGTAAAGGTGGTCGTGGTGGAAAATGATGAAATGAAAAATATACACAATATAAAAAAAGGACTTGGCACATTGGAAAAACTATTATAAATGCTGTTCTTCGTTGTTTCGGTTTTTTTTTCTTCTTTCGTTTTTCTTTTAAAGTTTTTTTTCTTTAACTAGAATTTAGAAATATATCGGCGCAATATGCTGTTTTGAACTGTAGAAAATATGTAGAAAAAGAATGAGAGAAAAGACGTATAGAATTACTTTTATATCGATACTGCGCCAGGTAAACATAGCTGCTGGCTAGAGTCCAAGCTAAGGGTTTTATTTTTCGTTCGAGATCTTTTTAGTTCAGATTGAAAAGTGTTAGAAAAAATGTATTTTGGCATTTTGTTGAACAATGTTATCAAATATCTTCAAATTTCAAAGCGTGTTAATTTTTGTTATAAATGTATTCATTTTATCTTTTCTCTTGTGCTCCCCGCCTCCCTTCTCTGTCTCACTCTCTCTCTGTCTCTCTCTCTCTCTGTCTGTCTGTATGTCTCTCTCTCTATCTATCTATCTATCTATCTATCTATCTATCTATCTATCTATCTATCTATCTATCTATCTATCTATCTATCTATCTATCTATCTATCTATCTATCTATCTATCTATCTATCTATCTATCTATCTATCTATCTATCTATCTATTCATCTATCCATCTATTTCTGTCTTTTTTTTTTCACTGGGTCTCCACACAATATTATTTCTTTTCTATTTATTAGCAGCACCGCAACTGTCCTAATTATATTGAAAAACATTAGTGACTTAGAGTTATTGAGCGCTTATTTTGAACATTGTATTCTACAAAACTAAAACTGACTTTGTGTTATGCACTGAGTAAAGATCCCCCAATGTTTGAACCAACCAGATGCTGCAGTGTTTCTTATTCTATCATCATTTGGTGACCATTTTCATCTCTCTGTCCTTGCATTTCACGATCAGGTCGATCCCCTTCTTGCTTCCACCGATCCGCCTTCCCAGCCCTTCAGGGGGCGCGGTGGCCCTGGGGGTAGAACATCGGCTTCCGACGCAAAAGATCCGGGTTCGAGCCTTGGCGATTTCTCTCCCTACTGGTTGGGTCGGTGTCAGTTTAATGTTACTGGCTGAGACAGAAGTCATGGCATCCCCGCCATGTCTCGTGTGTGGCAGCACATAATAATGTCAGACATCAGTCTTGGGGCCCGTCAACAATCTAGCCTATATAGTGCTGATGTTGGACGTTAAAACTAACTCAGCAACAACTCTCTGTCCTTGCAGTTCACAATGAGGTCGATCCCCTTCTTGCTTCCACCTAACCGCCTTCCCAGCCCTTCCCAGGTTTTCCTTTTATTGATAAGCTTGTTTTTTTCACCGATCATCTGTCGACGGAACCTTGTGCTGTGTCCTTCCATTGTTGCTCCCCATGTATTGATAAGCTGATGTTGGACGTTAAAACCAACTCAACTCAACTTAACTCCCCATGTACTGATAAGCTGATGTATTCATTGGTCACCTGTCGTTTGACCATTGGTATTTCTGCTGTGTCCTTCCATTGTTGCTCCCCATGTATTGATTCATTGGTCACCTGTCGTTTGACCATTGGTATTTCTGCTGTGTCCTTCCATTGTTGCTCCCCATGTATTGATAAGCTGATGTTGGACGTTAAAACCAACTCAACTCAACTTAACTCCCCATGTATTGATAAGCTGATGTATTCATTGGTCACCTGTCGTTTGACCATTGGTATTTCTGCCGTATCCTTCCATTGTTGCTCCCCATGTATTGATAAGCTGATGTATTCATTGGTCACCTGTCGTTTGACCATTGGTATTTCTGCCGTATCCTTCCATTGTTGCTCCCCATGTATTGATAAGCTGATGTATTCATTGGTCACCTGTCGTTTGACCATTGGTATTTCTGCTGTGTCCTTCCATTGTTGCTCCCCATGTATTGATAAGCTGATGTATTCATTGGTCACCTGTCGTTTGACCATTGGTATTTCTGCTGTGTCCTTCCATTGTTGCTCCCCATGTATTGATTCATTGATCACCTGTCGTTTGACCATCGGTATTTCTGCCGTATCCTTCCATTGTTGCTCCCCATGTATTAATAAGCTGATGTATTCATTGATCACCTGTCGTTTGACCATCGGTATTTCTGCTGTGTCCTAACCAGGTGATGGAGACAACCAACATGCTGTACCTGGTCTCAGAGTATGTGCCCAACGGCGAGATCTTTGGTGAGTACAGACTCGTGAACATATGATAAAACTATGGTACATGTAGTAGTTATTATAATCATGATTGTAATGATGATGATGATAAAGATAATAACAATGATGATGATGATGATAATAATAATAATAATAATAATAATAATAATAATAATAATAATAATTCGAATCCTGGCTGTTGCGTTCCCTACTGGTTGGGTCGGTGTCAGTATAATGTGACCGGCTGAGACAGGAGTCATGATATCCCCGCCCTGTCTCGTGTGTGGCAGCACATAAAATTGTCAGACGTCCGTCTTGGGGCCCGTCCACGATATAGCCTATATAGTGCTGCTGTTGGACGTTAAACCAACGCAACCAACCAACCAACCCCTGCCCCCAGCACATTTTGTTGCTCTGATGAATTTATGAATTTGGTCAGAGTACAAATTTACACATTGTAGCGCCTCCATGCAGAGGGTTTTCCCTAGCCGTACAATTCCTACTCATTCCTACTCACCAGGACTAAATGTACCAATTACTGAGTGATAGTAACCTGTGTTGTCTTCCCCCCGCAGACTATATAGCCCAGCATGGCCGAATGTCTGAGCCCGAGGCGCGGCGCAAGTTCTGGCAGATCCTGTCGGCGGTGGACTATTGCCACACTCGTCACATCGTCCACAGGGACCTCAAGGCAGAGAACTTGCTGCTCGACGCAAACATGAACATAAAGATTGCTGGTAACTACAACACTTTACTTAAGGGACTTAAGCAGGAAGACGTATTAAGGGACTTAAGCAGGAAGACGGTGGGAGGGGAGGGAAAAGAGAGGAGAGGAGAAGGCAGAATTATTGCCACACTCGTCACATCGTCCACAGGGACCTCAAGGCAGAGAACTTGCCTGACGCAAACATGAACATTAAGATTGCTGGTAACTACAACTGTTGTAATTCGCCGTATCGGATCCCCCAGGGGAACCTAGGAGACGTTAAACCCGCAGAGATGGAGAGAATTCTCTCCCTCCCTCTATAGAAAGTGCACAACTGTCGTAAAAATTTGGAGAGACATACATTGAAGAATATTGACTTTTCTGCCATTTTGTAGATTTATGACAAGCTCAGAAAACAATAGAAGACAAGTCCTCAACATCAAAAACTACTTACTGAGTTCCAATCCAAGGTAATAGTAACAACACTTTACTGACTCGTCAAGATGGGAAAGAACTGACACAGTCGAGTCGGGCGGCGGCGGGGGGGGGGGGGGGGGGGGAGATGTATTAAGGGACTTAAGCAGGAAGACGATGGGAGGGGAGGGAAAAGAGAAGAGAGGAGAAGGCAGAATTTCTGCCACAATCGATATACGGTGAAAAAATTGTGTATGTTGTTGAAGGGGAAGGGGGGGGGGGGGGGGGGGTGGATGGGTTACTATTACCTTGGATTGGAACTCAGTAAGTAGTTTTTGATTTTGAAGACTTGTCTTCTATTGTTTTCTGAGCTTGTCATAAATGTACAAAATGGCAGAAAAGTCAACATTGTTCAATGTATATGTCTCTCCAATTTTATTTTTTTTCAACTTAAGACAAACTTTTAACGGACAGCCTAAAGAGTTCATTGTATCCCAAGTTTATCTTAAACAGTGACTGTAAACTAAAGAAAAGGGAAAAAAGGGGGGGGGCATTGAAGCTACTGAATTACTTTTAAACTTTACAATTATGAAGTCGCAGTTTGACCTTAACACTGTTACACTAGACAGGGTTTATCTTAAGCAGACTCCACTTTGATAGCTAATGTCACACCAATTCATCACCGTAATCGTACAATATCCTATGTCATTCTAAAACTAAAATACTCTCACTCTATAATATTTTGGCAATGAAATAGAACAGAACATTTTACAAATGAGATGAACCATAATTGCCTGGATAACTAATACTAATTTTTCTGTAATTTTTATAAATATTTTATGAATATATATATATTAAAAAAAATTTTTTTTGTTAAATTTCCCAAAGATTTTGGGTTTGGCAACTTCTTCGAGCCTGATCAACAGCTGGCGACCTGGTGTGGCAGTCCCCCCTACGCAGCCCCGGAGGTTTACGAGGGCAAAAAATACCTGGGCCCCCAGATAGACATCTGGGTAAGTGTCAAAGACCCTGATCTTAGATGCCTATTCATCGTTTATGTTGTTAAAGCCTAGAACAATGGGAGACAGGTAATTGGACATTTTTTTCAATTTACTCTTCTGTAAATTGATTCTTGATTTTTTAAAATCATCTATTTATTTTATTTTCTTATGCAATTTTTAGAAATTTTTCCTTTACATTGTCAGGGGTTGTGGCAAAAAACAAAAACAAAACAACAAACAAGACTTTTTTTTCTTTTCTTTTTTACTTTGATTTTTTGCCCTCTACACCTCTACCTGTTTTGAGCCTTGAGTGGTTTTTGTCATAATTATTATCGTGAGTATTTTTGTATTCTTAACAACACGGTTAAACTCAACATAGCACAATAACGTTCCAAACTCTTTTTTCACATTTCTTCTTTTTATTGTCAGACCAAACTTTTTGTGATATTCACTCCTTGGCATTTGATACTTGATCCCTGTATCCCTGACATTTGATACTTTTCTCCTGGCATTTGATACTTGATCCCTGACATTAACATTTGTTCCATGACATTTGACCACTTGATCCCTGACATTAACATTTGTTCCATGACATTTGACCACTTGATCCCTGACATTTTACTCCAGATCCCTGACACTTTACGTTTGATGACATGACATTTTTAACATGAACACTGACATTTAATCCATCCCTGACTGACCTGGGACACTTTATCCCTGACATGGGGCACTTTATCCCTGACATGGGACACTTTTAGTATGGCGATTGACCCTTGATCCCTGACATGGGACACTTTTAGTCTGGCGATTGACCCTTGATCCCTGACATTGGACACTTTAAGTCTGGCGATTGACCCTTGATCCCTGACATTTAACTGTTGATCCCTGACCTCTGACCCCTTTGTGTTTGCCGTCCCTCCAGAGCCTGGGTGTGGTGCTATATGTCCTTGTGTGCGGTGCTCTCCCCTTTGACGGGCCAAACCTGCAGGTGCTGAGGGATCGGGTGCTGTCGGGGCGATTCAGAATCCCATACTTCATGTCTTCAGGTAAAGGTTCTGCTCAAACAGTACATGTAGCGACTCTTGGTTCCGAATCCCATACTTCATGTCTTCAGGTAAAGGTTCTGCTCAAACAGTACAATGTAGCGACCCTTGCATGGTAAAAGTCTTGTTGTTGTTTGGAGAAAGCAATGCAAATATCTTATGGCCTCTCTTTGAGGATCCCATACTTCATGTCTTCAGGTAAAGGTTCTGCTCAAACAGTACAATGTAGAGACCCTTGGATGGTGAAAGTGTTATTCTTGGTTGGAGAAGGGGTTGGGTTGGTTTAACGTCCAACAGCAGCCTATATAGCCCATATTATGGACAGACCCCAAGACAGTCGTCTGACAATTTTATGTGCCGCCACACACGAGACAGGGCGGGGATACCATGACTCCTGTCTCAGCCGGTCACATTATGCTGACACCGTGTTATTGTTGGTTGGAGAAAGCAATGCAAATATCTTATAGCCTTTCTTTGAGAATCCCATATAGTTGTGGGATGCCAAGGCCGATTTGTACAGATATAGATACGACAAGAATACTTCCTTAGTTCCAAATTGACAGGGGTTTTTGCAGAGGGAACGAGAGGGGGAGCAAAATGGCTCAAGTGGTAGAGTGTTGGTCTCCCAAACTGGAGGTCTCCTTTTCGAAGGTAAGAAAAAAAACTTGAAATTTGATATTGTATAGTCTCAGATTTTGAAGTCTCCCAAACTGTAGGTCTCCTTTTCGAACCAAAGATCGGTAAGAAAAAAACTTGAAACTTGATATTGTATAGTCTCAGATTTTGAAGTTGTATTAAAGAAACTTGTCCCTATAGTATATCTATTTCAACGCATCTCTCTTTCTCTCTAACCAGAGTGTGAGAGCCTGATCCGGCGGATGCTAGTCCTCGATCCAGTCAAGCGCTACTCCATCACTCAGATCAGGGCCCATCGGTGGATGCAGATAGACGTCGGTATTCCCAGGTCCACCCCGCCATCTCCCCTGGTCGGCTACAACGCCAAAGTCGGCGAATTCAATGAGCAGATATTGAGGATTATGCAAAGTCTCGGCATAGATCAGAAAAACACTATGGAGGTTTGTGCTGTTTGGACTGGGACAGTTTTAGTGCTGCTTATTTAAAAAAAAAATTTTTTTAGGGATTTTCATAAGAAGAAGAAAAACACGGCAGATCAGATTATTTTTTTTAAGTATGCCAGGAGGTTTGTGGTGTTTGGAGTGGGACAGTTTCAGTGCTGCTTATTTAGAAAAAATTTTTTAGGGATTTTCATAAGAAGAAGAAAAAGACAACAGATCAAATTTTTACTAAAAGTATGTCAAAGTTATCTTTTGTACCTTAATATGCTGGTCCACTTTACCTAAAAGGGTTGATTAAAAAAGAAAAAAGAAAGGTCCGATTAGCATCACTGACATTCGTGCCTGCTGACGTGATAATTATCAATGTGGTGCATTGCATAGGGAAATGCTGATAGAGAGAAAAAGTCGATGAATTCGTTTCATGTAACAGTAGGTGCAGGAAGGACTGGGTGTTATATCTTCAGTTCTTTATTACCTTCACAACATACATGTGTTTTCTTGGAGGGAAAGGAATTTGTATTTTATTTTGGTGGAAACAAACATAATGTGTTCTTGTTAGAAAAGACATTTGTACTTTGTTTCACTTAAAACATGCAAATGTTTTCTTTTGGCAAAAAAAAAAAAATGAATACGTAAAATTAATGTATGTTCTTGTACGCAAAGAAATGTGTAGCTTATTTCAGTTGAAAGATTTACCCATTTGCTATAGATGAGTGTTCTTTGTAAGTGTACTCTACTATATGTGGATAGTTTAGGTGCAGTAAAAACCCACTATGATTCAACTCTTTTGTGTTATTCTTATCTAACATTATTTGTATCTTGCTATATCCACATTTTGCTTTATCAGTGTCTCATTACTTCACCCCACCAGGCTCTCCGCAAAGACGCGTACGACCACTACACCGCCATGTACTATTTATTTTTGGACAAGTTACGGCACCATCGAAGCTCATTCCCTCCAGACAAGTGTGTGGAGGCTTCACACTGCAGGCGCCGACCCTCAACTATCGCTGAGCAAGTCATGATGCATACGAACTCAAGCAGCAGCAGCAGCTCTACCGGCATGGCCACCCACCCTCTGATCGGGTGCACGCGGACCCAGGGCAGGTTCTCTAAGACAATGGACACGGTGACATCGACTCCCCCGCTACTTCACAGCAGCGTCAGGTGTGACTTCGGCTCAACCGGGTCAGAATCCATTTCCAACTCTGGATCAGGTTCAGGATCAATGACTGGATCGAATGGGGTCATGCTGCAACAGAGTAACTTCCCCTCTGGTGAAGAGATGGAAGACGCATCCCCAGTTGTCCCCCCTTGCATGCCAGACCCCTTGCAAACGGCCCCTCCTCTGTCCACGGGTGTCTCGCTCACCCCTCCGCTTCAAACATCGCTCGCCAACAGATCAGGCCTGCGTCAGGCTGCTTCGAATGGATCTCAGGTCAGGAGCTCCTCAAATTCCGCTCAGAACCTTGGGGCAATGGGCGTTATCACAACGTCCATCGACGAAGGCGTGGAGGCCGACATACTAGACCACCGGAGGGACTCCTATGCCTCTTCGGACACTGAATCTCTTTCCTTTGCAGGTGGCACTAATGCTGTTGTTAGTGTTGGAGGAGGAGGAGGGGGAGGGGGAGGGGAGGTAAATGCCAGTGCCGGATATTTCGGACTTTCAACTTCACCCTCTTTACCATCCAATCCCAGTGTAGGGGTTTCTCAGCCCCCTACAGTCCCACCGTCTTCTCGGCCAGAACACCCGACGCCCTTCTCAAATTTCTGGAGGTCGCAAGGTCAGCCAGGTCCCTTGGCAGACAGCATGCAAGTGGCTGGGATCGCGGGGGTCATGGGGACCACCAGGAATGTGCATGTCATGGGTCCAGGGGTCATGGTCACGGCAGAAGGTGAAGATCAGCCCAGGTTGGCGTCTGTGAACATCTCTCCCTGCACCAGCTTCGACTCGAGTCTCGGGGCAGATGTTGCGTCATCGCCTCCTGGTGGGGGTCCGGTCCCGTCACAGACACTACTGCAGCAGCAGCAGCAACAGCAAAGTCATCATAGCCAGTTGCTTAGTCTGTATCCAAGCAGGTGAGTAAAAATCTGTTTGGCGTGATGAAAAATACAAAATGTACATGTACATGTAAGCAGTGAAATGGACATTCCATTTGAAAGATTAAAAGTTTATGTTTTCAAATAATTATATTATTTTTTTCTGTACTAATTCAAAAAATATGAATTTTAGAAGAACCTTAGTGTTGTTTCATGAGCATTGCTGGCAAAATACTGTGACTAAGTTGAGTGAAAGAATTCACTATGGAGGCTTGATGAAGTTAATCGTTCAAAGCTAGGCTTATATGTAATATCAGATGACTTTTTGTTCTGCTTGCTTCAATAGTAGCTTTAAGTAAATGTTTAATTTCACTTGTTAATCGGTCTATATTTGCATGCTTCAAAACAGCCTTTAGTTAATATCTAATGCGAGTTGATTATTTGTTCTCTCTTTGCACACTTCAAAAATAGTTTTTAGTAAATGTCTAACGTCAGTTGTTTATTTGGTCTCTCTTTGCACACTTCAAAAATAGCTTTTAGTAAATGTCTAACGTCAGTTGTTTATTTGGTCTCTCTTTGTACACTTCAACGGCTGAGACTGGAGTCATGGTATCCCCGCCCTGTCTCGTGTGTGGCAGCACATAAAATTGTCAGACGTCCGTCTTGGTGCCCGTCCACAATGTAGCCTATATAGTGCTGCCGTTGGTCGTTAAACCAACCCAACCAACCCCAACCTGTACACTTCAACAATAGCTTTTAGTAAATGTCTAACGTCAGTTGTTTATTTGGTCTCTCTTTGCACACTTCAAAAATAGCTTTTAGTAAATGTCTAACGTCAGTTGTTTATTTGGTCTCTCTTTGCACACTTCAAAAATAGTTTTTAGTAAATGTCTAACGTCAGTTGTTTATTTGGTCTCTCTTTGCACACTTTAAAAATAGTTTTTAGTAAATGTCTAACGTCAGTTGTTTATTTGTTCTCTCTTTGCACACTTTAAAAATAGTTTTTAGTAAATGTCTAACGTCAGTTGTTTATTTGGTCTCTCTTTGCACACTTTAAAAATAGCTTTTAGTAAATGTCTAACGTCAGTTGTTTATTTGGTCTCTCTTTGCACACTTTAAAAATAGATTTTAGTAAATGTCTAACGTCAGTTGTTTATTTGGTCTCTCTTTGCACACTTCAAAAATAGCTTTTAGTAAATGTCTAACGTCAGTTGTTTATTTGGTCTCTCTTTGCACACTTTTTAGTTGTCTAACGTCAGTTGTTTATTTGGTCTCTCTTTGTACACTTCAATTGTTTATTTGTTCTCTCTTGTCTAACGTCAGTTGTTTATTTGGTCTCTCTTGTCTAACGTCAGTTGTTTATTTGGTCTCTATATTTATTTATATATTATATAAAACTCAATATTAACTGATTCCGTAATTCCTCCCTTTGATCATCTCTACACCTGCCACCTCCCCTGCTCCGTGCCTTACCTGTAGAAACTGGTGATTAGTGATGGCTCTGTCTGGCCTGAGAAGGGACATGGAGGGCCCACTGATTGAGTACCTGCCGTGGCGCGAGCCTCCTTTACCTCCACACGTCATCCCAGACAGGTGGCTTAACATGCTGCAGGGGAGACCAAATAAACAACTGACGTTAGACATTTACTAAAAGCTATTTTTAAGTGTCAAAGAAAAAATAGTTTTTAGTAAATGTCTTACGTCAGTTGTTTATTTGGTCTCTCTTTGCACACTTCAAAAATAGCTTTTAGTAAATGTCTAACATCAGTTGTTTATTTGGTCTCCCCTGCAGCATGTTAAGCCACCTGTCTGGGATGACGTGTGGAGGTAAAGGAGGCTCGCGCCATGGCAGGTACTCAATCAGTGGGCCCTCCATGTCCCTTCTCAGGCCAGACAGAGCCATCACTAATCACCAGTTTCTACAGGTAAGGCACGGAGCAGGGGAGCTGGCAGGTGTAGAGATGATCAAAGGGAGGAATAACGGAATCAGTTAATATTGAGTTTTGTATATATATATATATTTTTTTTTTTTATATTTTAAAAAAAAATTTTTTTTTCAGTTTTATCAAAGGAATAAAATATATGTTTGTAAAAGAGACAAAAGAAATGGAAATTTTAACCGGTAAAAAAAAAAAATGTAAAAAAGAAGAAAATCTAGACAATCTACCTCGTATAACAACTTCAAAGCTTTCAAAAATAGTTGCCAATGTCACTGAAGTAAATAAACCATGGCATCTAGTTCTAGAGTGAGCTAACAGGGTTAATAGGTTTTAAAAACACGTTTTTTTTTCCATAAACCCCAATAAATACAAATTAAAAATAAATAGAACCAACCCAAACTTAAAGAAATTTTAATCCCTGCCTGTACTATACACGCCCATCACAGGTAACCCCAGATCCAAACGGCAGCCAACTAGCGGCACCCGAACCCCAGCCCAGACACAGCGGGACTGGAGGGCCGATCCTCAACACGCACGCTCACCACGATCGCACTCAGACTCGATCCCCCGTCAACTTCCGCGAGGGCAGGCGAGCCAGCGATGGGCTTGTGGCGCAAGGGATCATCGCGTTCAAGCAGAAACTGAAGGAGTCGATGAGGGCCCAGGGCATGTTGGAGTTACGGCAGGAGCATCAGCACTTACAGGTTTGACTTTGACTTAGAGCCTTTCGCCAGCGTGGTCAACAGATCTCGCAGCTTCGGCTGTTTTCATTAATTCTGCGATAAAAAATTTTCCATCCTCGTCTATCTTCTGCTTTAGTGCGTATTTTTTCTAGATCTTTTGCTGTTGTGAGTTTTAAACTCTTGTCTTTTAACTTTTTAAGGTCATTCTTTAAGGTTGTCGGGAGCGTTGAAAGTAAAACCAAAATTTACAGGTTAGTGCCGGTATTAAATTTACAGAATAAAGAGCGCCGGAAACGAAAATCTTTATTCATCCCTCAAGGGGGAATTCAAAATACCCTCTCTTCATGCAACTGAAGCATTAGAATGTTTACGTCGATAAGATATGATAATTGTTGAAAGCTGAATTTCGGCAGAAGGATAAATCGTATTAAGACATAATTATTAATTTATAAATCAATATATCACAATAGCACAGCTCAAGTTACTGAAAGAAAGTATGTAAATGAAAAATTTCATGTTGAAGGATTAGTGAAATAGTTACCCAGTATTTTACCAAAAATGTGGAGTTAACCGTTTCACATTGCATGATATAAGGTCTTTGTGTGTGTGTGTGGGGGGGGGGGGGGGGTGAGGATGAGGATATTGAGGATATTTATTAAATGTAAAAGCCCTGATACATAGTGATACTTATTATTAATTTGTTCAGTTTTGTGCAAATTTGTTCAAGTACATTGTATTATAATACCATATATCAATTTGCACAAATGTGAGGTGTGATGGGAAAAGGTTAAATTTTAACTTATCATAAACGTTCTCCATTACTCTAACAGAACATGTACAACAGCCAGTCTGGTGAAAGCAACAGCAACAGCTGCAACAACATCAGTGCACCGCCCAGCACGACAACCACCGCAAGCATGATGGGCAACACATCCACCAACCTGTCCGGCAACATCTCGACTATCACCATCTGCAACGACCAAACACAGATTAGTAACAACAACAACAACATGAACAGCATGGGTAACTTTGACCAAAGACACGAGATGTTTCAGTCAAACTTGGAATCCACTAATGTTAACTCACTGGAGTCTGCCAGTTTATTTCACAACATAGCGTCGTCCATTGCAACAGCATCACCGTCTTCATCACCACAACATCATCATCATCAGCAGCAGCAACAACTGCAGACCAGTGTGGTAAATCAGCCTCAGCCTCAGCCTCAAGGTCTCCCCCCGCTAGTTCGGCCAACGATGTCGCCCCGCAGGAAGTTGTCTGCCCCTCTGAGCAGTTTCCGGCAGTGGTCGCTAGACGAGCAGTCCCCGACGCGACGCCTGCCACTCACGAAGCGTATGAGCCTGCCCTCTGAACCCTGCGACCTTCAACCTCACCGCCTGCTGGCGCTCAAACAAGCCATGCAGGTTGGTAATGGTATTTCTTACACTTTACCTTCTTGTCATTCTCCGTGTCCATAGAGAGTGAGGGGGGCGCGGTGGTCCAGGGGTAGAACATCGGCTTCCGACGCAAAAGGTCCCGAGTTCGAATCCTGGCTGTTGCGTTCCCTACTGGTTGGGTCGGTGTCAGTTTAATGTGACCGGCTGAGACAGGAGTCATGGTATCCCCGCCCTGTTTCGTGTGTGGCAGCACATAAAATTGTCAGACGTTCGTCTTGGGGATCTTCCACAATATAGCTATACAGTGCTGCTGTTGGACGTTAAAACCAACCCAACCCCCCCTCCCCCCATAGAGAGAGTGATATTTCACAAAGTCATTCCACTTTGTTGGAACATATGCTCTACTGCTTGCACCAACATCCCCTCTAACACCACCCCCCATTTTGGTTTGTACTTTGAAAAAGAATTGTTTGTTCCACTGCCTAGCTTACTGATGTTTGCAAAATCATGTTCTTGTGGTTTTTAATTTTAATGATATAATTATTATCTGTTTTCTATGTCATGTTCTTTTTCAATTAAATTTTAACATGTAAAAGCGCCATGAGCTAATTTTGTTGGATATTGTGCTCAATAAATCATCTGTATTATGTATAATTTTTGGTCTCTCTTTGCACACTTCAAAAATAGTTTTTAGTAAATGTCTAACGTCAGTTGTTTATTTGGTCTCTCTTTGCACACTTCAAAAATAGTTTTTAGTAAATGCCTAACATCAGTTGTTTATGTTTTCTCTCTTTTTACACTTAGAAAATAGCTTTTAGTAAATGTCTAACGTCAGTTGTTTATCTGGTCTCCCCTGCAGCATGTTAAGCCACCTGTCTGGGATGACGTGTGGAGGTAAAGGAGGCTCGCGCCACGGCAGGTACTCAATCAGTGGACCCTCCATGTCCCTTCTCAGGCCAGACAGAGCCATCACTAATCACCAGTTTCTACAGGTAAGGCACGGAGCAGGGGAGGTGGCAGGTGTAGAGATGATCAGAGGGAGGAATTACAGAATCAGTTAATTTTTTTTTTCAATTTTATCAAAGGAACAAAATATATGTTTATAAAAGAGACAAAAGAAATGGCAATTTTAACCGATACAAAAAAAGAAAATTATATGTAAAAAAAAAGAAAATCTAGACAATCTAGCTCATATAACAACTTCAAAGCTTTCAAAAATAGTTGCCAATGTCACTGAAGTAAATAAACCATGGCATCTAGTTCTAGAGTGAGCTAACAGGGTTAATAGGTTTTTAAAAACACATTATTTTCTTATAAACACCAAAAAAACCCAAAAAAAAAACAATAAATACAAATTAAAAATAAATAGAACCAACCCAAACTTAAAGAAATTTTAATCCCTGCCTGTACTATACACCCCCATCACAGGTAACCCATTATCTCCCTTACCGTCGCCGTTTGATGCAGGTGCTGTTGTGTCTGTATCTTCTGTATCACCTGTGTCTGCAGCAATGTCCGGATCATCACTACACCAAGGGGGCCTGCAAGCTTACGTGGCTGACTCGGGAATGCCTTGTTCGTCAAGCAGTAACAACAATGTTGACAGTAGTGGTATCGGTAACATGGGTATGGGGGAAGCTGTTAGTCCCCAAGGGAGATTTGGCAGTGGAAGAGGAGTAGGTGGTGGGGATTTCGTAAAACCCGTCAAAGGGAATGCATATTGGAAACGTAGGCATGGAAACTAACTACTGGACCACACCAATGTTTCCGTTACATAGTCAGTCAATTCAGCAGCAGCAACAACAGCAACAGCATCAGCTTAATCAACTACAACAACACGGACATAATTACGACAGCTCCCAGCTTTACCCCAATAACATATCAAAATCGGCACATGCCATCTCCCCTAGTTCTAAGCCATCGTCAATTCCAGAAGCACGGACATCTTGCGCAGCAGTTCCAACAGCTGAACCTGTTCCCTGCGCAGACACAGACACAGCAGGTCGAGACTTTCCCACCGTGTCAGGTGGTTTCGGGTCAACAAGCAACGCTCGGCTCGGCTCAGGTGAATATGAATATATCAATTTATTGGGCCTTTCATTTTTATCACGGAAAAATGTATGTTCTGAAAATTTTCAGATGTTGAAGTTTTTTTCTATAAAGAAAAAAGAAATTCATTTTGATTGCCGATAGAGAGAAATTATGGCGCTGGTCGACACAGGTTCACATTATTTGTTTTTTTTTTATGTCTAAGTTTGATATAAAAATTTTTTATTGTTTTTACTTGAGGTGTGTATATGATTAAAGGATCTCATTTTGATGGTGCTTTGAAAATTTTTGGTCAGATGTTGGTTTGATGAGGGGGGGTAATTGCAACAAATTACAGATGTCCAAGCCAGATGAAAAATATTGTTTTGTTTTTGTTGAAAGGTTTTTGTGGAAAAGCGATTTGATTCGATAATGTATCCCTTACTGAATGGGTCGTTGTCAGTAAAGTTTGAACGGCTGAGAGAAGACTTTCAATTTCTGCACAGTCCCTGTGTGACATCACTTAAAATTGTCAGACAGCTGTCATGGGACCCTCCACAATGTTAATAATAGCCTATAAAGTACTGATGGTTGACGCTAAGCAACAAAGACAACTCGACTCGACTGTCTGTTTCATTTCTCTATGTGCGTAATCTATCTCCACTGCTTTAGTGAAACGGACTAGGGTTTCGTTAGTTGAAGGTAGGTTGGGTTGCTAAGCCTAAGGTAAATTGCTTAATTGTAATGAAATTCTGTCCTCATTGGGGTTGTTTATAATTTGACATTTTGGTCTTTTTGACCAAGGTGAAGGAAAATTATGCCTGATATAATTGTGAAGCATGCAAGGGGTATTTTACTTCTAATTGCAGGTATTTCTTATCTTACTATTTATCTATGCTTTTGTTGCTGATGTAATAATGAAATGTTGAATTCTGCAATTGCTTTGGGTTTAGAGCGTAAAAACAGCTGCAGTTTCATGTTGTTTCTTCTTTTTTTATACATATATTATCATTTACGATTTATATATTTTATCAAAAATGCAATTTATCTTTTTCTTTTTTTACTAATGCAAACAAATGAATCGACTCCCCCCAAAATGTGATTTTTTAAATTTTTTTTTAAATTTTATAAGTTAAAGAGAAAAAAATTATGTTACCTAAAAATAAACTGATTCCCCCTCCACAATCTTTTAAAAAAGGCAGTGTGTATAATATTTTCTCCAAAAATTGATTGCTTTGTTCATTATGAAAACATGACTGTTTTTTTTTTTTTTAAAGTAATAGCGCTTCAAGGGGTGCCTCTCTCATGCTTTTGGAACTGGATCGTCTAGGTTCTTCATTCACCCTTGTTTCTCTCAGCTTTTAACTCTTCCAACTTCCGATTCCTATAAAATCTGCGCAATTTATTATTAAAAAAAAATGAAATCAGTAGATTTACATGTTGAAAGGAAACCATATAAAAAAGAAAGTATGTTCTTTTGAAACAAGTCTAGTAGAAAGAAGGCGTTATGAAAAATAGAGTCATTTTTTATCAGATACTTGATTCATATTATTAAAGAATCTAGAATACAGAAGCATTCACAGATAATACTTTGCATGTTTTGGTTCTTAGGTTTTAATACTAGGATTACCAATTGATTTAATAAAAGGCTTAACTTTTTACAAAAGTATTCTGAATTGTTTCTACCAGGTTTCACTTGGATCTTATCACCTGCTGCAACAGCAGCAACAGCAACAACAACAACAACATCAGCAACTGAATATCGATCAACAACATTTTCTGTACCAGCAACAACTACTTCAAGGTCTGTCACCGCAGGCAATCTCACAGCTACAACAACAGCAACAAGTCATTTTATTACAGCAACAGCAGCATCAAAATTATCTTCACCAGCAAATACCATCAAATGCCAGAAGTCCATTCCCTACTCAGTTGTCCATAAACAGCAACAACAACAACAACATCATCATCTCTGCTGCACTTGTTAACACCACCAGCAGCACCTCCACCTCCACTTGTGCCACCAACGACGACCAAGCAATGGAAGGCGCGACTTCCCCACCAGTTGAGAAAAACAATGCACAGCTCCAGGACCTCCACTTACCGGCTCCGCCAATAGTCTCAATGGTTGGAGCTACGAGTCCCGGTTCAGCGGTTGGAGGTTCGAGTCCCGGTCAAGAAGGCGGTTTTCCGTCACTCGTCCAGCAGAGAATGGCTATGTCCTCATTTTCCGGGCAGCCGATCGGCGATCAGCTCCACAGCCTACCCTTCCTCGGCTCTGCTTTATCTCCCTTACCGTCGCCGTTTGATGCAGGTGCTGTTGTGTCTGTATCTTCTGTATCACCTGTGTCTGCAGCAATGTCCGGATCATCACTACATCAAGGGGGCCTGCAAGCTTACATGGCTGATTCGGGAATGCCTTGTTCGTCAAGCAGTAACAACAATGTTGACAGTAGTGGTATCGGTAACATGGGTATGGGGGAAGCTGTTAGTCCCCAAGGGAGATTTGGTAGTGGAAGAGGAGTAGGTGGTGGGGATTTAGTAAACCCGTCAAAGGGAATGCATATTGGAAACGTAGGCATGGAAACTAACTACTGGACCACACCAATGTTTCCGTTACATAGTCAGTCAATTCAGCAGCAGCAACAACAGCAACAGCATCAGCTTAATCAACTACAACAACACGGACATAATTACGACAGCTCCCAGCTTTACCCCAATACTATATCAAAATCGGCACATGCCATCTCCCCTAGTTCTAAGCCATCGTCAATGTCATCGTCGTCCATTCTGCCAAAAGACATGATGGCGTCGTGGTTGTTGGACCAAACCCATCAGTCAAATCCGTCGCAAGGATCACAGTTTCAGCTACAGCAGCAGCAGCATCACCACCACCAGGGGCTGGTTGCGGCAAACTTTCTGAAGGACAGCTCAACTAACGGCTCCCCGGCGAGCGGCTCTGGGTTGATCCCTCAGCAACTGGATGTCCACCTACACCACCACCATCACCACCACCTCCACCACTACACACAGCAGCAGCAGCAGCAGCAACATCAGCTGTCTGACGGAGGTACTGGTAGTGGAGCAGTAACCGGTGTCACCATCATCAACATCAACAACGAAAGCGTTGCGAAGGCAAACAGCTGCGCCTCGAGTACCACGATGACTCCTGGCCAGAGTTTCTCACAGCCCCAGGCCTCGACGTCTGCTCCCTCGACATCCTCTGCAGCCTCCACAGACGACCCAGGAAGCTCCCACTGGGTCAGACGGGTTGGAGTTTTTAGCGCTGTCCACCCCTTTCAGGAGGGTTCGAACAGCTTGCCTTTCTTGGATCAGGCGAGCGCCGCTACGCCACAGAAAAACCCCACCTCTAGTCTGCCCCTCTCACCTTCATGGTCGGCCCCCACCTCCACTGCCCCCCACCAACTCTCGCAGATTTCTCCACAAGAGACGGACAAAACTTTCCTCCAGGGTTCGGAGCTTGGGTTAGCTCCCCCTAACAACTTGCCATACCAGTCTGCATCGCCAGTAGCAGTAGCCTCCCCTGTACAGCCATCCCAGTTTTTACCCCCGTCTACGTCGCCGGTGCTGCCAAAAGTGTTGGAGCCCTTGCCTCCGTTAGAGGTCACGTCTTTCTCCCAGTTCCACACTTCCCCTCACCATCACCCCCATTACCACCCCCCTCACCTTCAGCCCCAGCTGTCGCCGACATGTTCCTTGGCCATGCAGGGATTGCCGCAAAACGTGTTGCCTGGCAACGGGCTTCTCGTGGGTCAACCTCAAGGTCAAGGTCACGCCGTATTGGAAGAGACAATGGATCTGTCGTGATATTGGTTACAAAAGAAGAAGAAAAAAATGCCACCACTTCCCCCCCCCCCAAGCTCACAGTCACACCCTTGCCACCGCCTCATCATATCCCAGTGAATTGTTGACTGTCAATGATAATAATAAAGAAGTAGACGTTGGTTTTTTCCTAAATGTTGACCCATTTGAGATGCCATTATAACAATCTATGTTGACAGAGACACATTACAAACCATGTGGAGTTTTGAAAAATCGATACGGGTGATATGTCTGTCCTAGTGAACGCTGCATGATAATGGCTTAAATGGATTTAAAAAATTGTTTTGTTCTCGAAATATTACTTAGCAATTCCGTGGTCTCCTATAGTCTGGAAGATTGGAATTCATCTATGCCTCAAGGAGTATTCTGATCTGAGTGATCATCTTACTTAAGAAGTATTGTGACTCTTGGACAAGGACAAGCATGTGGTACTGAGTGTTAATGTGTAACAGTTATATACTAAGAGTGGTACTGAGTGTTAATGTGTAACAGTTATATACTAAGAGTGGTACTGAGTGTTAATGTGTAACAGTTATATACTATGATTAAGGCCCTGATACTGTGCTATCAACGTTGCAGTTGCCTTCAATTTATTGATGAATCACACCAATGTCATATAGAACAGAGAACAGAGGAAAGGAAAATTTCGTTGATTAGTTTTTAAGTCATATAGGTTTTTTTTACAAGATTGGACCTGTAAGTTGGGATTCATCGCCATTAAAAGGTGATGTAGTGATGGAGTTGTAACCACAGCCCTGTGGTTTGTGTGTCAAGCATCCTACAAATTGGTTTATCTGGTTATCCAAAACAGTGCTAAGAAAAATGTTAGCGAAAAGAAATTTCAAAATAATTTTTTTTTTTTTTAATTTTTTTTTCTTGTTATTCTAATATCCAAATTACATCTATATATATTACCTTTTATAACTTACATATGAACCCTTGAGACAATTTTGTTTGATTATGGAGAAACTTGCAAAAGGCCAAACAATCTTATGGGTTTAAAAAATAAAGTTAAATCTGAAACAGAGTTAAATGCTAATATATGGTAGTGAAAGTGTCACAAAAAGTTTTTGCATTATGTCTTTCCTTACACTTTTCTTGGTGACATACAAACTGGCCCTGTTACACTGCAATGAAATCACAAGCCAACATTTTGTTGAAACAAGCTCGAAACTATTTTTATTGAATGTCGGGCTTTCAGTATTCCTCCCCCCTTACCAATAATAATTATTATCCGACCTTCAAGATTTTAAAAGCAATATCGGTGTTCTATGTTCTTGTAGTGCTGATCTTTTGCTTGGAAAGCTACAAATGTGAAGCAAGCAGAGTGAACGAGGCACAAGTCAAAATTTGGGCTTTTAGAAGCATCAAGTGAATTCTTAGAGGTTGAAAAATGTATAACTCTACCATTTCTAGAACCAGATAGATTTCTTTTTAAAATATTTAAATATGAAAACAGTGAAAATTGTGAAATTTGTCTATGTTAAGAGGGCTTTGGCTTTGAGCTGATGTATATATATATATACTAGCGACTTGTGCCTGATTCAGCCTGGTTGCCTGACAGATGTGCAGGTCATGCCTCTTGTCTGAGAGTCAAACTTCTAGTCTGGTGGTGCGATAAATCTACAGGTGCTATACTTACAAATGGTCCTAGGACTTATCAAACGTTTACACAATAGATCTCATAGACGGCTTTCGGACTTTTCCTGAAGTAAAGGTTTTTGTTTCATGATGTTATTATTTTTCATTTTTGTTTGCTTTTGTTTTAATTTTGCTCATTGAGGCTTGGGTATGAAACCTGATTTGGACTTGTTTTGGCGGCTGGAATTATTTGGGAGTACTCAGTAGGAGTTTAAAAAAAAAAGATTTTAATTTAAGTGAAAATGGTAGTCAGCTTTTCTTTGGATTAGCATTGTCAATGTACAGATGCGTCTACACTGCATTATCTTTCCTCCTTTAATAATCTAACATGATAAGAACAAGTGCAAACATTTTTTTGCAACATGTTAAGATAATTTTTGTTTCTTAATCTATTTTTCCTTTATTATAGTTTTTTACTGTCTGTACTATCTTGTTGATTGCTTTTTCTTTTCTGTTTAAGCTTCAGTAGAGTTTAAAAAATCTACTTCTTTTTACCCATGAGATGTAACATTTTCGACTTCACTTGGTTTCAGAGATTTTATTTTTGTTCCTTTTGCATGTCTGGGTATGTAGGAGAAGTTGTATTGTTTAATTTCAAACTGAATTACTCTCTGTCTGTCTGTCTCTGTCTCTGTATAATAATAATAATAATAATAATAACTGTTTTAAAAAGTAACAAAAGGACATAAATAACTTTAAAAACGTTAAAAAAGGTTGTTAACTTTTCTTTTTAATGTTGTTGCTGTTGTTGTTGATATTCTGATTGTGTATGTGTGTGTGTGTGTGTAAGAGAGAGAGAGAGAGAGAGAGAGAGAGAGAGAGAGAGAGAGAGAGAGAGAGAGAGAGAGAGAGAGAG